>OVAN01001067.1:0-10399 GCA_900406275.1 Anastatica hierochuntica | reverse complement strand
CACCCGAGGTCGCTCTTCGCCCTCAACATCCCCTTGAGCTCGTTCTCTTTCTTTCTAGCTATCTCCTGCGAAGCCTCCAACGATTTCTGCAGCTCGTTGGACGCATCTTTTTCCTTTCTCAACTCTACCTCGGCAGAGGCTAGCTGGGAACGAAGCAGGGAGTCGGTTATTTCGAGCTCATTGAGCTTCGTCAAATAGGCCTTGGCAGAGAACTCCGCCTCGATGGCATGTTTGATGGCGCTAGCAGTCTTCCCTTTCTCGATCTTTAGCTCGTGGAAGTATTGGAAGATGGTCTTTTTTGACGTCTCGAGCTTCTCTTCATATTCCAACCTCATGCGGTTGACGAAGCCCATGTGCTGAGAGTACAGAGATAAAAGGCGTCAGGAAAGAGTCTTGCGAAAGAAAGAAAGACAGGGAGTCACCTTGGTGTTACTACGACAAACCTCCTGGTAAGTCGAGGATTTCTCCAGGAGTTTAGGGTCAGTGACCTTGTCCCCAGGCAGGCGAAAGTGACGGTACAAAGCCTCGTTAGCTTTGGCATCTTCAGCCAAAGAAACGTTTTCGGGAAACCCAAACTCAAATTCGTATTCCCCAAGCTCAATAACAGCACGGTCCTGTTCCACGATAGAACCTTTCCCTTTGAGGCGGGCAAGCTAGGAAAGTCGCGCATTGTCATCATTGGAGGGCGACCTGGCCCTCTTCTCTTCCGGCCTCTTCTCTTCCGACCTCTTTTCTTCCGACCTCCTATTAGGCGACCTCCCTTCTTCAGACCTCCTCTGTCCGGAGGTCTCCGACCTTCTTTCACCAAATGCCTGGTCGGGAACCTCTCTACCTTCCGTCCTCTGTTTTTTGGAAGGGATGACTTAGGGAGAGGGGGGTTTCTCTTCTTGGGATTTGGGTCACTAGGCTAGCCTTCTCCCCTTGTGACAACCGGCGAGAGGGTATCCTCGTGGGGTGCATCCTCCTTATTGGCAGAGGAGGACGCTCCCCCAACCCTCCTCTTCTCGGCAGCAACTTTAACCTTAGCTAAAGCCACGTCTTTCACAGTAGCGGTAGAACGCTCAGCCAGGCTCGAGAGCGAAGATAGCGGCTAAGACGCTTGAGCATAGGACAACGGGAGAGCGCGGCTGCCAGCGACGGAAACAGGGCTACCTTGGATAGCTCCCTGGGACGCGGCTGCCTTCTCAGCCCGCTCGCGGGCTATCCCAGCAGCCTTTTGCTCCACATTTGGAAGCTGGACGGTGGGAGGCACCATTGAAAAAGGAGGATGGACACGCAATGAAGTGGAAGGATGGAGGGGAGAAACAAGGCGATCAGACTCTTTGGCGTCAAGAGCAGCAACCGCGACAGCAATGCGAGTAGCGTTGAAGCTTACCCAACGACGTTTCTCGATAGCCCGAATGGCGGCCAGATCGGCATCCAGGGTCGGAAAATCCTTGGCTTTCTTTGCAATCGGCCGAGCTGCGACAAACAAGAAAGTTATTAATAATATGACCGGAGCAACCAAAAAAGAGACGGTCTAAGTAGATCGCCTACTCGCATCAAAGTTCCACTCCCTGCAGACCGATCTAGAGAAGATTGGAGGGAGCGTATTGGAGTTGGCCTGCACAAAGAAGTAGGTCGTCTCTCAAGGGTCGGCTTTACTGTCCAGAAGGGTAACAAGCTGGGGATTCCCAGAAACGGTGTAAAATCCGGGTTTCCTAGTCACACCTCTGAAGGAGGTAAGTTTTTCCAGATATTGGACCCCCATCTTGAGGTCGGCCTCCGTCGCAAGAACAAAGAGACCAACAATGGTCATAACCCCACCCATTGTAAGCTGGGAGAGGGCAATTTGGCGGCGGTGGCAGTAGCCCATCAGGAGGAGAGGAAGAGGAAACCACAAGCGGCAGTGTCTGATGAACGATTCATACATACAGAAGTAGCCAGGAGGAGGAGTCCAGGGCCTATCCTGGGGAGAAGGAAGGAGGAGTACAACGTTGTCAGGAATGTCAAAATCCTCCCTTAGATTTTGAAGAGAGTTAGCAGTACTCGTGGTCGGACCAACAGTCAGGGCGTTGTCCGGCGCAACAATAGCCATATGGGTAGCTGGAATGACAGCAAGACGGTCTTCATCCAGTGCGTCTGTCTCCTCATTAGCGACAACAAAGTTTTCCTCCATGTCACTCGATCAGGGGTTTGCTAAGAAAAAGGGAAGATCCACAGTGTCATCGAGCTAGTGGGACCCGCCGCCAGAGGATCCAGCAGCGTCGACGACAAGGGGGAGGGGAAAAGGGTAAGGGTTTTCTCCGGCGAGTAACTAGGGCTTCAGGATCCATAGTTGCGGAATCTAGGGCTAACGGCGAAGGGGAGCGACGGAATTGCGAGTAGAATTCGTAACGGGAACAGTAAGACAAATAAAGTAAAACAGAGTAAAGAGAGGAGTGGAAAAACAAACCTTTTTGATGGAGATAGTCGAAACGCCGAAGGGAAGTGGGAGATGTAGAGTCTTGGGTTTTAAAATCACACGAATATCAAGGCTTACGTGGAGAGAGGGGATAATGGTGGGACCCGCGTCGCGTCAAATTAGAACTTTCCAAAATTGGGAAGTCAGATGGATCAAATCAAGGTCAATCAACCCTTTTCGTAAATAAGCCGAGAAAAGAAGTTCATCTCAAACCGGATTCGGTTCTTCAGAAGACATTTAGTTAAGAACCTCTTCAAGCGCGGATGCGTGGTAGTCCCGTTTACTAGGCAACTAGCCAGCTCCCCTTGTCGAGCTTCAAGTAGGGGGGAGGGCTCTTGATGGAGGTGGATTCCACCCTACCAAATCCGGTTAAAGTAAACCGAGATAGCAAATCAGAAATGGAAGATGGGCCGCAAGGCCCATAGTGGAATGAAAGGAGAGCAAGGTGAGTATGGGTCTAGATGAAGGAAAATGCCTGTATCTTAGAGTCAACGGCCAGGTCAACATAGTCAAGGGTCTTAATTCTCACATTTAAGAGAAAAGATTTCCGAGAATTATGGCAAAGAACGTTACGAGATCCGCCTATAAAAGAAGAAGGAAACAAGAGAAGAGAGAGGAGGACCGAGAGGGGCGAGAGAGTTCGGTGACAAAAATTTCAACGCATATTCCTTTAAATCCTAGTTTGTAGTTCACAATATCACAATGTTATTCAATAAAATCACCGTATTCGTTAAACTATCACCGTGTGAAATCACACCGGCTCAGAGATGGGTCTTCTGGGATCCATCATTAGGTAAAAGTTATCAAATAATAATTATCCAAATGCCCAAATGCTTCACATAACAAAGAGAATGCATTATTACATTGTTTTCAACCTAACGATCAAACAAAAACTTTCATTTCAAATATTATAATAATGTGCTTGGCACGGGTCTTCTACATGAACATAGTAACTTCAGATCTTAGACGAATAGCTCATGGAAGAAACAATGCATTAACGTTTTTCTGACGACCGTAAGAACTATAGTTCATCAAAATTGATAGCTAATTCGTTTGTCCAATCAATCTCTGATGGATTGGTCTCTGAATCAGGTTCAGTTTCTGAAGATTCCAATGTTTTGTCTAACGAATCTGCCAAGTCGGCCTCCCAAAAACCTAGTTTACATGCTCTTTTATAAGTCTCATAACCTGCCGCCCTTAGCCCTTGTGCAACCATCTCTTTTATCGAACCACCAAGTTGCTCTTCATTGTTAACCGCACTGAGGAAAATTTCTGAGGAACCTGACTCCCAAAATACCAAAACTGCACAGCTCTTGTCTAAATATTTAATATCAAACTCTTGCGCAAAAACAGGGTGCGACTTTTGTAGAACACTCTTCAGCATTGCAGCTGTCATGTTTTTCGTCAATCCCCATATGAACACCAAGTTTTCAGAGCTTACTCTTCGGCTGTTCTTTGACCAGACTTTAATATTTTCATCGCCTGTGTTTCTGACACAAGAATTTGCATGCTCATCAGAAGCCAAAGCTTGGAAATCTTCATTTGATGCCTCTGATTTCTGTATGGCACATAGTTTGGCAAAAAGCTGAGATATCATCACAGCATTCTTTCCATGCATCTGATGGCCTTCACCTAGTTTGGCCAGACAACCTAGTAAGACAAGCCAATAAAAGTCAATATCGACTTATCCAGATTATGAGACACAAATGTTTCAACTATTTACAAGTACACCCAAAGCAGAAAGCGAATTCTGACCTTGATTTGCCACTTCCACATCCACAGGTGCAAAGAACCGATTCAATGAGGACGTGGCTGCAGGTAGATTACTTATATTACTTACGGGACAAATCTCTTTCATTAACTGACTTAGATCAACAACATTAGGAAAAACTGAGCTCAGTGAGCTCCTGAAGTCATCCACGTTTGAAGGTAGAGGACCCAGGAACTTGGCATGAATGGAAGTAAAATCTGCAGCATGTTAAGCTTAAGGTTATCATCAACAGACAAAAGCTAATTCCCGTGCAAACTAAGGAGGGGAAGTTTGAGATAACCACTAAGAAAATTCTGGGAAATAACAGGTTTCTGTGAAGAAGAAATCAAATCAACCACTTCCCGGAAGCCACGAACTCGTCTGTTCTCTTCGTTTTCAATATCTTGAAGCTCTCTCTGTGCAAGAATATAAATTCACATAAAGTATATTAAAGAGACCATCACCATCATTATAGGTCACACTGCTAAGGAATATCTAACTAATCTCCCTACCTTGAAAAGATCCTTGTCCTCCTTCGAGCTCATAAAAACAGCACGAACTGCTTGTGTTCCTCTGCTCTTTGAAGCGATGAGTAGAGGGACAACATCATCAGAGAACTCAGTCAGCATCTGTGGTGACAAATACAGAAGCTTATCACACAAACCATCGATACGGACTGCATTTATCGTGCCAAGGTGTCAACTAAGGTTATCTACCTCTAGGATGAGTTGCACTTGACGCTCACTGCAAACATCAATAGTCAAGCATAGCCTTGAACCATACTGCTCACTCCCCAAGACCAATTTTCTGAGAGAGCTAACCAAATCATCTGGAAATCAATAAACAGATGAAACATGTAAAAAGCCCGGAAAACCAAAGAAAAAGCCTGACTAATGTAAAAATTGTCTAACACTCGCAATTGCACCATCTCCTGTCTTTGAACTCGAGTCTAAACAAGATTGCCTCCAATTCTTGACGCGTGACCTAATCCTTCCTACAAATACGGTGTCAGCTACAGTAGATGGAGAGGAAGGTGGATCGACAGGATCCGCTAATATTGGATTCCCTGAAAGAAACTTGGAGGCAGACTCTTGTGCTCTTGACAAGTAAGAAATTCCTGTAAAAGGGATCAAACAAAAGGACAATAAGAGACCACAGCTCTAATGAGAGATGAAGCAACAATAATAGACCTTCATAGATGCAGGTGTTGAAGTCAAATCCTTCTCTAGCCATGGCTGATAAACGAGAAGCTTGACAAGAGAAGCTATAAGAAGGCATCCCCAACTTCAATTCATCTCGAGGAAACAAATGGAAGTTATATCTATAGAAAAATATAGCCCTAATCAATTGGCGACAGGAGAAGAAGAAAAGAGTGAGCATTTGACAGTCATACGGGTGAAGGGTGAGTTTGGAGCCGCGAATGGAGAAGGGACAGAGAGCGAACTGGAGGATCTGGTATCGTTCGGCGGCGTATTTAGCCTTCAAGTAGCTCGTCTGCGGCGTATCTATGGCGGAGACACGGTGCCACGCGGCGGCGTATGAGCCGGTGTTCTGTAGCGAGAGAGCTACGAAGTCCGAAGAATCAATCGAAGTGCGAATCTCGTCAAGGGCGGATCTGAAGTTGGACTTTTTTACCTGCTTCACACTCCATCTTCCACGATTTAGGGTTTTAAAACTGCCGGCGGAAGCCGAAACCGATGAAAGCAAGCGCCTTTGCATTTTTGAGTAGCATCCAAGTGGCGACACTGTTCAATTTTTACGCAACGAGGGTGGTAACGAGCCTCCCTTTCTTTTTTTTTTAACAGAAAGATTTATTAGATTGTATAAGGTTCCTACAAAGTACCAACCAACCATCTTGGTGGTGTGTTGTGAATTACACACATGTTATTCATGTTTGAGATCCATTGTTTTAAGTCCTTGAGTAAGTAAGTGATATCAAGATGATTCTTATTGGTATTGATTGTCTTAACCAACGTCATATTGTCTAATTTGTTGGGGTCAAAAACAGAAGCATCGAAATCAACGACCAAAATTCCCGAATAACTTTTGAGAGACCTCGGTAAACGAATTCCGGAGCGATAAGAAGTCATTATAAACGACGGATAACCGCGTCGCTTCAGAAATACGATCAACACGAACAACGGCAAGTCTGGAAGCCCATTGAGCGCTCGGACCACGCTTTCCCGATTGTCTTCTCCTTCGAATCTCGGTTCAAGCGTTTCTTGTTTCGTCTCGATCGGAATCTTGTTGGGTTCAAAAACGGTTACGACGAAATCGATGCCTAAAAGAGTAACAGAAGCATCATCTCTCTTTCGAAAATGAAAATCGCAAAAGGATTAACAATTCTGAGGCTCTTTCCGTTATGTCAATCTCCTCTCGACCAAATGTCGAAGATCCGCGTCTAGCAATCCATAAGCGAACGCTTCGCAAAGTCCAGTAACTCGAGGGAAACTGAACGCGAGAATAACGAAATCAACGACCGAGACCTCCGAGCGAGCTCGGTAAACAAGTTACGGAACGATAAGAAGTCACCGTAAACGACGGTAAACCGCATCGCTTCGAAAATACGATCAACACGAACAACGGCAAGTCTAGACACCCATTGGGCGCCCATACCCACGTTCTAGGCGTCCAATGGGCACCCGAACCACGCTTTCCTGATTGTCTTCTCCTTCGAATCTCGGTTCAAGCGTTTCTTGTTTCATCTCGACCAGAATCTCCGTTGAAGTTTCGCGACAATAACCGTAAAGGCTTGAACCTTTCATAAAAAATTTGTATCGATTGTATGAAACGATAACGGTTAGCTCGAATACCAACATTGTCTGAACCATACGATCGGTCTTATCATTTTGTAAGCGCATAGTCGTACGAAGAACGATTTCTCCGAAAGAAATCGTAAAAATCGTTTTGTCGCTAAACGGCTCACGAAGACCCAAAACGCAACAAAAGCCCACTTACGATTTCGGAACGAGAACCGGCCCAATTACGTCAACGATCTACTCGAGGTTCGCGAAAGATAAAAGGAAAATACGATAAAGTAAAGGTCTGAAGATAAATATGGAAAATTCATAAGAATATGGAATATTCCTGTAAATTTGGAATATTTCCGCAGAAGGATATACACGAATATAGGGCAGAAAAGGAAACGAATTTAACCTACAAAGGCATATAAGGGAGGGCTAAGGAGAAGAATGAGAGACAGAGAGAAATTTCGTCACCACCAAACACTTAGAAAGTTATGGTTTTACTTTCGTTTTTCTTTAGCGAGCTACGACTCAACTAGGTTTACGAGTTTACGCTGTTAGATCTAGGGTTCTCGCCGACAGTTCTTGTGGCCACAACTTTACACCAGTTAAATTCGGGACCTCAGGGAAAGTTGGGATTTCCTGACTTTCCTTCGATATCGTAAATCGACAGTGCGAATTTTAGTTCCCATAGTTTGGCGCTAGAAGGATGGGGCCTATTCACGCAGAGTACGGATCAATCTAACTTGTAGCCACAAAACGCTATATCGAATATGACTACACACGACATGAACAATCAACCAGCTCGTGACGGCGACAACGCCAACGAAAATGTTGAAAGCACTCCAGTCACGAACAACGGTCAACGCTGACGCAAACACCGCGGTGTTCGAGGAGATCAAAAAGATGTTCTCGACTCTCGAACAGAAGTCGATCGAACAAGACAAACTAACTAGCTCCCTCGCTAAACAGGTTGAAACCCTAACTGCGAGGACTAGAACCATCCTTCCGCATGGAGCTACCAGACTCCGCGGAAGGAGACTCGACTTCACCACTCCGCGTGACTTACTCTAAAACACACAGGAAAATCCATCGGAACAAAGTCCCGATGTAATCACCCCTGTTGCACCTCGGAATAACGTGGAAGATCCCCAAAATCCCAACAAGGAAACGGAGGATAACGAAACCGAGCGAATTGACCTAGACTTCAGCGATCAATTCGATCCCACGGATGAAGAAGCTGACGTACACCCAAGAAGGGTTAAGGTTCGCACGACACGGAGGGATTCTCAGCTCAGCGAACCCATGACGGAAGAAGAGGAAAATATCTTATGGGTAGAGCAAGAGAAGTAGGCCAAGGAGCAGGCCATGGCCATTCGCAGAACGCGCCAACCATCTCGAAAAAAGACCTACGACAATCTCAACAAGATTCACGATCTCCGCGACTACATCGCAAAAATGGCAGCAAAGGTCAAAGCGGTAAAATCGCACATCCATCACGCGACTAGTGCCGCGCCAGAGATCGACAGGCTCCTCAAAGAGGCTCGAAAAACTCTATTCACTTCTCGCATAACCAACGCCAGAGTCTCCGATCCCGGGAAAGTGAAAATCCCGATGTATGACGGAACTTCCGATCCGAAAGCTCACCTGCAGACCTTCCAGATCGCAATGGCGAGTTCCAAGCTCAAGGAAGGCGAAAAAGACGCTGGCTTCTGCCACCTATTCGTCGAGCATCTCCAAGGAGCAGCCCTCAAATGGTTCTCCCGCCTAAAGCGAAACTCCATTGGGATTTTCCGTCAAATCTCCTCGGAATTTCTCAAACAGTATTCCATGTTTATGGACAGAGAAACTTCCGATGTTGACTTGTGGAGCCTGTCTCAAAGGGAAGACGAATCTCTCCAAGATTTCATGAGCAGGTTTAAAATAGTAATGTCGAGAGCCAGTGGGATCAGCGACAAAGTAATGGTAGATGCACTTAGGAAGACTCTCTGGTACAAGTCAAAGTTCAGAAAATGGATAGCCCTCGAAAAACCACGCACTATACAGGACGCGCTTCATAAGGCCACAAATTTCATTATCATCGAAGAGGAGATGAAAGTTCTATCGCAAAAACACAAACCTGCGAAGGCGTCCTCGAAAGACTTAACCTCTGAACAAAAATAAAAAAAGAAGGTCCCTCGTAACGACAAGTACGTCCATCACGAGGGAGAAGACGTCCAAGGGGTGCACAATTACGCTGTCAATTCCCTGACTGAACAAGGTAGGACGTCAGGGAACACCTGGATATGGAACTCGTCATATGACGAAAACACCTTCTGCGAGTTTCACTAAACAAAGGGTCAATCCACCGCGAACTGCAAAGTTCTCGGAGCAAGGTTAACAACAAAACTGCTCGCAGGAGAAATCTCGGATGTAACCAACGTTAAAGACCTCATACGCGATAAATATCGCCCGCTGAGGACCGAGAAAATAGCCATTGGAGATGTCGCGTCTCAAGGAACCCAAGCGGACGGAAAACGTGGCAGGAGACTCGATGACAAAGGCAACGACACCAATCGCCGCAGGGTGAATATGATCACCGGAGGAACCCAATTCTTTCGCGACATTGTCTCATCGAAAAAGACCTACCATCGAAAGGCTGAGAAAAGCGCAAACTGGTCCGCTCCACCCGACGACGCAAACGACACTATCACCTTCGAGGAATACGAAACCGTCGGGCTAGAAAAACCCCCCACAACGATCCTCTCGTGATCGACCTCGTCATCAGAGACCTCGAGGTCGCAAGAATCCTCGTGGATATAGGAAGTACAGTCGATATCATCTTTCGCGACACTCTCAACAGGATGAACATCGAGCTGTCCAAAGTCACACCCAGGCCGAAACCACTCACAGGTTTTTCCGGTATAACGTCAATGACTCTCGGATTGATTAAACTTTCTGTGATGGCCAAGGAAGTTACGAAAATCGTCGATTTTGCCGTTGTCGACCATCACGCCATCTACAACGTAATCATGGGCACACCGTGGATAAACTCCATGAAGGTGGTCCTATCCACCTACCACTTCAAAAAAAGATGTGCCAGAATCGTCAGCTCAACAAACGGCTCATGCCGAAGGAAACAAGAAAACTTCCGAGCCTAACATCCCCGAAAAAGCAACACTCTCGACGCCAAAGGAAACCGTCGACTCAGCTATAGTCATCACAACTGAAACGGCCAACACAACTCTGCCAAACGAGTAGTCATTCGTAGTAACAAACTAAACTACGAGACNGTAACAAACTAAACTACGAGACGACTTGATCCTCAAAAGAGGTACGTAGGCAGCTCTTCGCAAGAAGAGTTCAGCTGTCCCCTTCCTCTAAAAAAGGGGGGTGATGTACATACAATTTCATGCATATTTTAGTATGTTCTAGTTTAGTTTTCATTCACAATTAGGGTGTAAATAAGCATATTAGCTTTAG
>OVAN01001066.1:0-45619 GCA_900406275.1 Anastatica hierochuntica | reverse complement strand
GTTTGGCTACAAGTCATATTATATCCTTTTTTTGGTTTGTTATGTGTGTTTTCCTCTCGGTTAAAGCACGTGTTTGGTATAAGATATTAACATATTTATAGATATTTCCAAATCTCAATCTCAATCTTGATCTTGGTCGATCTCCTGATCTCCCAATACCTAACGCGATTAAAAAGTAAAAGATTATGACCAAGTCGAAACATTTGTTTCAAACTTCAATTTTTAAATTAATATGTACATATCAACTTGTTTCCAACCGAGAAAAAAATTTATATATAAAATTCGACTTCCAACACTGTATAAATTTATAGTCCCACAAATTTCAGAACTGATCCTCATTTCTGTTTAGGATTATCATAATATTTTATGTTGTTTGTTTTATGTTCCGGTTCAAAACCAATTCCCGCATTTATTTATATTTTTAGGTGTATAAATGTGTGTATATTCAATAAAATTTCAAAAACAAACATGCAATTTTAAATACAATAGATAGTAGTGATCAAATTTCAGGACCACATAAAGACTTGTTTTTCCTATCATTGTCAATATTAGAAAAAAAAGTCTTGCAAAGCCTTTTGGTTAAAGACTGGATCAGGAAACTAGAGGCCATTGTATGGACAATTAGATGAGGTTGGATTGGAAAGAAAAATGTTTTACTCGAGTTATGTTACCAAAGAATCGATTTTGTATATTTCGATATCCGTATTTTCCAAATCAACTCTTTTCTATTTCTTTGGATCAAAATATATCGGCCCAAATATATCTCATCACTCAATTCTTTCTTGCAACTTAAGTTTCCCAAATGAACAATATAAACCCGATTGAGAATGAGAAAAAATATGAGAATAACCATGAAAATTGTTTGTGGTTTGGGTTTAATTTAGAAGTTAGGATTAAGATTTGGTGACTAAGAGTTTCGGAAATATGGATACCAAAATACAAATTTTCCAAAATCGAGTTCTTCCATTTTCATATAAATTTCGAGAATAACATAGCTTATTACCAATATCAAAGAAATGAAGGAAAGGCAGAGTAGTAAAACAGAGTCTACGACAAAAGAGATTTTGAGTGTTAAGAAAGGAAAAACACAAAACACTGCCGTATCATTAAAGAATCTATAAAAGAGCAAAACGGCTGTGTATAAGAAAAGTTGTTTTCTCACAACAAGACAAAACAAAGCAGACCTTCCTCTCCAAGCCAAATGCAGACTTGTACGAAAGTTCTCATCCCAATACAAAACCGTTTTCATGCTTTGGTTGTTGCCTAGATTGTGACAGGTGTTTGAATCCTGAGATAAGAGCTCTAGGTTTAGCTTCACTCTTCTCTGGTATAAATATAAGCTTTTGACGGCTAAGGCAATGTAACAGAGATAATATTACGAAAACTTGAATCTTTCTTATTCCTTAAGCTTCTTTGAAATATCTTTCTCTTTGTTTTCATGGTATCAGAGCCATGACTTCTGGTACCGACAATATTCCATTGCTTCTCTAAGTATTTCTCAGTGTGTAGCTGTGAAGCTAACCGAGAAAAACTATCTTTTTTGGAAGACTCAATTTGAGTCCTTTCTTGTTGGACAACTTCTGTTAGGTTTTGTAAACGGAGCTCAACCATGTCCTCCTGCTACAATCTCTACCACTACTAATGGAGTCACCTCTGAAGCCAGCAATCCAGATTTCATACGATGGTACCGTAAAGACCAAGTTGTGCGCTCCTGGCTGTTGGGGTCTCTCTCAGAAGATGTTCTAGATAATGTCTATCACTTAACCATTTCTCAAGAGGTATGATTTGCCTTAGCTATGAACTTTAACAAAGTCTCCACCTCTAGACAGTTTGAACTTCAGAGGAAATTACAAACGATTTCTAAGGTAAACAAAACCATGACTGAATACTTGAGAGCTTAGAGGTATTTTTGATCAACTCAGCTCTATAGGGCTTCCTGTTTCTGAAAATATGAAGATATTTGGTGTGTTGAATGGCTTAGGGAAGGAATATGAATCTATATCCACTGTCATGAAAAGTTCTGTGAACACCTTTCCTAATCAAAGTTATGAGTGTGTAGTGGCACAACTCATTGGTTTTGATGATAACCTTCAGGCCTACAACTCTCAGCCAGAAGTTAATCATCATCTCGCCTTTGCTGCTCAAACTGGTTATAATCAAGCTGGTTACAACCAAACTGGGCACAACCAAAACTATAGCCAGAGAGGTCGAGGCTATAACATATTTGGAAGCAATAGAGGGCATGGCTCATACTCAACGAGAGGAAGAGGTTTCTATCAGCAGATTTCTCTGGTTCATGGCCTTGTCAATCAACTGAAAATACTCAAGGATATCTATCTGGTAATGATAATCGACAAACGTGTCAAATTTGCGAGAGATTTGGACACAATGCAGTGAGGTGTTGGAAGAGATTTGATCATGCATATAACAGTGATTTTGTCAACAATGCTCTAGCTGCAACAAGATTCTCAAAAACTCTAAATGGTGATGAATGGTATCTTGATAGTGGCACTTCCTCACACATAACAAAGTCAGGTTCATTCTGGAGAATCCTCAGTTTCAGGTTCATTACTCAACACGACAACAAACTACAAGTGGAGAGTTATGACACCAGAGATTGGGACATCTTAACAGTTAAATTTTTCAACATCTGTCTCCACTTAAAGTTATTTCTTTCAATAAAAGTTGGTCGGATATGTGTGAGCCTTGTAAGATGGGAAAAACTTGCAAACTCCCATTCCTTAAATCAGATTTTGTGTCATATAGACCTTTGGAAAGAATCCATTGTACTGTTTAGGGGTACTTCTCTTGTTACTTCAGTCCAAGGATTCAGATACTATATTGTGTTTATCAACAATTTCTCAAGATTTTGTTGGTTCTACCCTTTGAAACTAAAATCTGATGTCTTATCTGTGTTTAAGTCATTTCAACTAATGGTGGAGAATCAATACAACCAGAAAATTAGTATATTTCAGTTAGATGGTGGAGGTAAATTTGTAAACAAAGAATTCAGTTTGCATTTGAGTCAATGTGGGATTAGACATTTCATCTCTTATCCATACATGCCTCAACAAAATGGGATGATAGAAAGGAAACATAGACACATTTTGGAGCTTGGATTAACAATGATGTTTCAAAGTAAAACTCCTCAGAACTTGTGGGTCGAAGCTTTCTACACGGCCAACTTCTTAAGAAACTTGTTGCCAACCTCTGTTTTCAAGCATATGGTGAGTTCTTTTGAGATTCTTGATGGGAAACCTCCTGTTTACACTGCTCTTCGTGTATTCGGGTGTGCTTGCTATCCTTATCTCAGGCCATACTCTCAAAAAAAGTTCGATCCAAAGTCCCCAATGTGTGTTTTTCTTGGCTACAATGAGAGATACAAAGGGTATCGATGCTATCACCCTCCAACTGGCTATGTGTACATAAAAAACATGTTATTTTTGATGAGGGCAAGTATCCTTACACCTATGAATATGCAAAGTTCTTACCTGAAGCCAAAATACTCTGCTCACGGCTTGGTTTAAAGGATTACAACGAGAATCGAATTCAAAGACTGAAGCTTCTTTACCTGAAGACAATGTTCAGGTTATCAGAGATGAGATTAATATTGGTGCTGAAAATAATCTTCATCAAGAAGTAAACACTCATGATTCTACTCAAAACTCAGCCTCTCTGTCTCTTGATTCAGAATATGAGTCTCAGACACAAAGCTCAGAGTCTTCTGCAAATGGTGAGAATAATACACCTGAAAATATAAATACTAACTCTGCTGAGGATTCACCTGTACCACAGCCTCCTCTAAATTCTCACTCTACGATTATCAGAGCTAAGGTTGAAGTTTCTAAACGTAATCCTAAATATGCACTCGTTGCAACTTATGAGCTGCCAAAGGAGCCAAAAACAATCATTAGTGCATTAAACCATCCTGGATGGAATGGTGCAATGTCTGAGGAAGTAAGAAACTGTCATGAAGCTGACACACGGGACTTGGAACCAATACCTTTTGGTGTAAACATCCTTGGTAATACATGGGGATTTTGAGTTAAAATCAATGTTGATGGGAGTCTCGACAAGTTGAGAGCTAGATTAGTTGCTCAAGGCTTTGATCAACAAGAGGGAATTGATTTTCTTGAAACCTATAACCTAGTGGTCTGAACTGCAACTGTCAGGTTAGTCCTACATCTTGCTACCATAGAAAAGTGGGACACAAAGCAGCTTGATGTTAGAAACACTTTCTTAAATGGAGATTTACAAGAAATTGTTTACATGAGACAACCACTTGGGTTTAAATATCCTGCGCATCCAGATTATGTGTGTAAACTCAAGAAAGCGTTGTATAAGCTCAAGCAAACTCCACAAGCATGGTTTGATAAATTCCTCTTTGAGTTTGGTTTTGAATGCAGTAAAAGGGATTCATCAATGTTTGTTTACATTCATGAACAGAACATTCTAATATTGTTATTTTACGTGGATGATATGCTTCTTACAGGAAACAATACCAGGTTGATGGACTCACTGCTACAAGCTCTCAGCAAGAAGTTTCAAATGAAATATATGGGAAGATTAAGTTACTTTATGGGTATTCAGGCCACGCATACAAAGACTGGTTTGTTTCTCAATCAGGAAAAGTATGCACGAGATCTTCTTGAAGCTGCTGGGATGTCTGATTGTGCTCTTGCCCCGACTCCTCTTCCTCTGCAGTTAAATCGAATGCAGAATAAAGACAAACTGTTTCAAAATCCTACATTTTTGAGGAGCTTAGCGGGGAAGCTTCAATATTTAACATTGACAAGGCCTGACATACAATTCTCGGTAAATTATGTATGTCAAAAGATGCATAGCCCCACTGAAGCTGACTTTTCACTGCTTAAATGGGTCTTAATATATGTGAAGGATACACTGTTTATGGGGATCAACATGACTTCAAAAACTGATTCTACGCTAAGGGCATATAGTGATAGCGATTGGACAGGATGTCCTGAAACACAAAGACCCATGGGTGGATTCTGCTCTTTTCTTGGCTCTAATCTTATATCCTGATCCGCAAAAAGGTAAGAAACGATCTCAAGATCATCAACAAAGGCAGAGTACAAATCCGTGTCAGACACAGCAGCTGAATTATTATGGATCTCTTCTTTAATATCAAATCTTGGAATCTCTAAATATGATCCTGCTGCACTATAATGCGACAACCTATCTGCAGTTCATTTGACTACGAACCTTGCCCTACACTCAAAGAGTAAAAATTTTGCTACTCATTATCACTATGCAAGAGAAAAAGTTTCTCTCGGTTCATTGGTGATCAAGCATGTACCGGCCTCACAACAATTGGCTAACATATTCACAAAGTATTTACCTAAGACGAGCTTCTTCTCATTGCACTTCAAACTCGCAGTTGAGTTTCCACCCACCTCGAGTTTGCAGGGGGGGGATATTAGCAATATCAAAGAAATAAAGGAAATACAAAGTAATAAAACAGAGTCTACGAAAAAAGAGATTTTGAATGTTGAGAAAGGAAAAACACAAAATGGTTTCGTATTCATTAAAGAAGCTACAAAGGAGCAAAACGACTGTGTATCAAAAAGTTGTTTTCTCACAACAAGACAAAGCAGAGCAGACCTTCCTCTCCAAGCCAAATGCAGACTTGTATGAAAGTTCTTATCCTGATACATAATCGTTTTCATGCTTTAGATGTTGCCTAGATTGTGCCAAGTGTTTAAATCCTGAGATAGAAGCTCTAGGTTTAGCTTCATTCTTCTCTGGTATAAATATAAGCCTTTGACGGCTAAAGCAATGTAACAAAGATAATATAATGAAAAATCGAATCTTTCTTATTCCCTAAGCTTCTTTGAATGATCTTTCTCTTTATTTTCATAGCTTACGGAAATTTCTATGTAGTTGAATATTTCAAGAGCAATTTACATACCACTTCATACCTAATACATGTAGGTAGTGGTCCACATTCAGTTCACCATCATGTATATACATAGATCAATAGCTTAAGTTAAACCCTTTATGGCTTTCTATGTCAATTACTCATGGGGGTTTATATCTTTCTCTGATTCTGTTAACTCTTCTCTATATTTATCTAACAAGCGATCGCATCTCACCAGCAACTCATCTGCCAAATGAGGTATTGCCGGGTTACGCTCGTCGTTGTAAAGGCGAGCATTAAAGTTAATCATGCCAGACATCGTGTCTAAACTGCTCTTGGTCTCTGTACTCTTATCTTCTTTACCTTATCCTGAATTATCGAGAGATCCATCGGACGTTCACGACGTCAAAATATTTTAGAGCCTCCTTTTCCGAAACCCGTTCCACGAGGAGGTACGACACGTCTACTTCTTTGTCTCTTAGTGTGTCAACTATGCCTTCCAAGACGGTTGCTAGGCCAACTTGTTAGTAAATGAACAAAGAAACGAGAAAATAATAATTTAAATCTATTTGAGTTTTTTCTGTTTAGGTTCAGATCGGTTTCTGTCGGGTTGGATCGATTCCAGTTCCAGTAGATCGTATTTGGATTTAAGTATTTTCAGTATCAAGAGTCTTTCAGATATATAAATATACCCAAATAGTCATTTAAAAAAAATATACCAAAAATATATTAATTATAACCAAAAATTCAAAAACAATATATGGTAAAACTCGAAATATACAAAAATATTACAAAATATTCAAAACACCCAAAAGTATTTTAAAGTATTGAAAATAACCGAAAATAACTAATTTAATTTTATATATATTTGAATATCAGATATTTCCGGTTACCCGTTTAGATATCAGATACTTTTAGATATTCTTTGGGTTTGGATATCGTTTCGGTTTGAGTATACCCAATACCGAACTGCAAGACCCTTTTGAACCCCTTCAGAAATTTTATTCGGTTTGAGTCCGGGTCAATTTTTTAGGCCAGTCCCAGTTCAAGTATTCGGCTTCTGGTAAAATGTCGACCCCTAATTGTGATTAAACCAAATTTGTATTGTTTTTTTTTATCTTGTTTAACCAATTTAATGAGCTTTTATTTATATATAAGCCGTGAATTTTTATGAAAATTTGTTATAATTATACGATTGCATAGTTTTTTTGTATGGTATGATTGCATAGTTATACATATCAATTACATCGATAACAATTTTTTTAAAATTTAATTAAATATTTTTTATTCTTTTTTTTGTCTAGAGCTTTCGTTTTGCAGGTATGACATGTCTTACACATTCTCAAAATCAGAAAGGTAACTAATTTTTTGTGTTAAAACTTTGATATACTCGAAAAAGCTTTCAAACACAATCGCTAAGTCTTTATCGTTTAACTTTGACTCAGTAAAAGGTAAGTTTATTTTTTGTTTGAAACTTTATTATATTTAGAATTTTTTGAAATCACAATCGTTAAATCTATTAATACTTTCTTCTACTTCTTCACACTCTCAGTCACACAAAAACATCAAAAAACTAAGCCATAATTTCCTTCAACACTAAATGAAATAATAATCTTTAACTGATATACATCATGGATAACAATTTTGAAGTTTAACTCAAATACGTTATAAGCTATTAGGTTTTATCAATAAAATAAATTATAAGCAATATTGATTGGTTCTTTAAAACTACATCATGGATTCACTTACTGAATTGTCGTCTTTATACATTTATAGTTTGTCTTTTCTCATTTCGTGTTTAAACAACCACACAATATAATCCTAAATTGTAGACCTCCTAATTTGTTCAACAACTCGTTCAAACATATTTCTCAACGCATGAATTGCACTCACTTAAATGCTAAAACATTAGATTAATCTTTTTTCATCTATTTGTTATTAATTATTTTCAGTCATATCTATAAAAACACCATATTATAGATTTGTCTTATCTTTTAAAACATCTTTCACAAACAATTCTTTTTTTTTTAATATCCATAAGACAATACAAACTTTTTACGATAAAAAGTTTTAAAGCATGGTTCGTACATTTTTAGATATAAAATCAAATTATGTTATATAGTTTCGTGTGAAATATCATCAACAATATAACCTCTAGAATCAGTTCATGTTATATAATATCATCATTTTTTCAAACGCATCTCATATAAATCAACAAGTGAATATTTCACACCAGAGTTACATGTCTATCATATTATACATTTACTTATATATTTTTAGTAAATGAGAATAGAAAATAAGAAAAAAAGAAATTACTCTCAAATGACATCAATTTTTTGGTTTATTACTAGAGTGACATTCTTGTTAAAAGACCAATAAACCCTTTTTCATTTTAGATTGAAATGAATCGAATAGTTTCTTCATTAATTTTCAAGTAATTAAGCATAAGAAAATGAATTAGTGGAAGTTAAATGAAATAGCAAAAAAGAGCTTAATAAAAGAAAAAGTGTTAATATTGAGATCGTAAAACATAATGAAAGAAAAAACACACACTTACCCTTCAATATTTTCTCCTCTTAGAACCCTAATTCCCAAATCAATGAATCCTCAATTCCTACTCTTTGAGACGTAAACTAAAACCTTGAAAAAACTATTAACCGGACCTGGTTCTTCTCTTTTTTTTTCTCCTTTCCCAATTGCAAAAGGACGACCGCCATAAACCCTAAATCGTTTATTGCTTCACTCTATCGACTTTTTTCTCTTAAGTTATTGCAGGTAAGCGTTCAATTGTACTTGAATTTGCTTTCAAATTTATTCATTCATTCATATGATTTTAAGTTCTAAAATAAATCATCCTTTTGGTTTATGTAGTTTTTTTTTAAGTCCTTGAAGAACTACTATCGTAGTTTCCATTGATACATAACTTATTCAGTAAATCCAGAAGCTGGGAGTTCATAGTCGTAGTTTGATAGAGGTAGTCTACGATATTGTTGTATATTTGTTCTATTTATGAAGTAATTTGCAAAAAAAAAGATTAATGTTTGACGAATTAAGAACTTGTTTCTTTTGTTTTGTTTGTATGGTTTTAACGATTTTGAATCAACACTTTTCTGTCTAAATGAATATGAGATTTTGATCATTGAGCTAAATTTGATTTTGATTCAACACTTGTATGGTTTAAATGAATTAAATTGTTTAATGAGCTTGAATTGTACTCAGTCGATGTAGATTAGCATATTAGTCTACTGAACAATGTACTTATTGGTTAGTGTAGATTAGCTTAACGAACAATATACTTATAGGTTAATGTAGATTATCATATTAAAAACTTGTCTATTGTGGATTCTTAAGTTCAATTGTCTCTCATCATTGAATTAGTTTCTGATTTTGCATTAAGCTAGTTCTATTTGCACATGCTTCCTTTATATGTTTGTCCATTGTTGAGTAACCTCACAACATAAGTTAAAGTTTTCATATTATAATTCCTGATCTTTGTTCTTTTTCTAGAGGAATGTCTTCTTCTGAATCCTCTAAGGCATATTCGGTTAAACTTTATGAAGAGGACAAAGAACCACCACAAATTGTAAATATGAACTACAACTACTACCTCTCAAGTCTTCAAATGGTTAAAGAAGCAGTGGATGGTGATGTCTGAAAAAGCTTGAAGGCATCATCGATTAGAGTGATTTTGAAGCTCAAAGAGGTTTATTACATCTGGTCTGCCAAAGTTGTTCACTACTTCTTATCAAATCAACTTGCCATCAATTATCCTCATGAGATATGGTCATTAATATGAGGTCAGCCAATGCAACTTTCTTTGTATGAGTTTTCTGAAAAAATTGAAATGATATGCGACTCATTTAGTAGCGATGATGTTGTTGATATTCCCATAAGGAATTTTTGGAAGACCTTGAAATTTCTCACTTTTAGGTCCTAAAGTAAATGAGTCAGAGCTTCAGACAACGAATGTAAGGAATTGGAGCACTAAAAAACGGAAAATGTGGGGTTTGTTGTTTATTTTGGCTATTGGATTCTATGATATATCTCCTGGCAGCATTGTCTTTGGCGAGTGCAAGAGAGTTCTTGATTTTGAAGGTTTTGAGAGATATCCTTGGGGACGAATAGCATTTACATCTCTTGTGGATTATACTAAAGAAATTCAATATGAAGGGAAGAAGAAATACACAACTAGAGGATTGGTATATGTACTGTTGATTTGGGTATATGAGTCGGTTTCAGGCATAAAAGAGGAGTTTGGTAACCATGTAGAAGGTAATCAAGTACCAATACCATCTTGGGGTGGATGCCGTAAGTGTATCTGCTATGAAAAATTCATAGCACATGAGAAGAATAAGTACAAAATGTAATTAAATAACTTAAATATAATATATCTTACACATGTCGTTGTTTACTAATGTTATTATTTATTGTAAATCCATTGTAGATTCGAGTAAGGCATCTCATTGTGAAAGATGAGCATGAAATTCATCCTCAATGGGATGACAATCCTGTTGACCAAGAGCTGGACAACCTTATCAAGGACATCCTACATGTTGAACTTAACAATTTTGTATGGGACTCAAATTCCAGCATTTTGAGTGCCAAGAAAAGGAAGATACAAGCTGAGGATAAGCTTGTTTGTGATAAAGATGAGAAGTGTAGCAAGAAAAAGGTAGATGAAGCATAATCTACATTTCAAAAGGAGAAGTCAAGTGTAAGTAGTAGCATAGTATATACTTTCAAAACAAAATTCACATTATTTACTGCTAAATTTTAAGAAATGTTTATGTTTTATATTACTTTGCTGCTAAATTTTTAAAAATGTTTATGTTACTTTGCTGCTAAATTTTAAAAAATATTTATATTACAAAACAAAAGTACTTGAATCTATTATTTTTATCAACTTCTATGTGTGTTAGTGAGTTCCCGGGTTCGCTCTCCTTATCATGTGGAGATATGTATGTAACTCAGCGTAGCCACTCTCTGTGGAACCTCTGACTAAATCTTGTCCATGCTTCAACGTACAATGAACCTTCCAATAGTTAACCTACCAAATAACATATAAGAAAACAAATCAGAATCTCCACTATATATAAATGATTCGTATTAATTGTTATAGTTTTTAAACAAACCTTGACTCTGAAACTCATGTTAAGTGATTGGGCTACATGACTTGGCAAAATTGTTGTTTCTACTCCACCAATGATATCAATGTATAACATGGCAAGTATCTTTGGTGTTGCTTGTCTTGAACAAGCTGACATTTCTGTTACTGAGCATGTATGATTACCTTCATATAAGTGTATTGTAAACTGGCGCAAATCTTCAAGTGGCGATGCTCTAACTCTCTAACAACATCCTCCAACCAAAAACTTAACAACTAGAAGTGATGATGATGCTCTATCTACATCAAAATCAAATTGTTTGGCAACCGACAATATCTTCAACTTTGTCTCTAATGCTGACTTCGTTTAATAACATTGGCGAACAACTAGGTTTATGGATTTCAAATCCATTCTCACGTGACTTGTACCTTTTGAGTTGTTTTTTTGTTATGATTGCTTTCGTCACAAGTTCGACGATTACTTATGCAACTTCTTCTTTGTCATCTTCTTCTTCCTTACTTTCTTGTAAGTTATTAAACAAAAGTCACATTCCCGTAACATTGTTCTTTTCATCAAAACCTTCTTCAATTAAGTTAACCTTTATGCATAGCCGTATTTGGCCAGACTTGAGTTGCCTAAAAAATCCTTGAAATTGACGAGAATTGTCTACCTTAATTGGCGGTGTATCAACATATAATTTAAGCAATATTTCCTTCGGCAACATGTAACTCAATTGTGCAGTGAACAATCTTTTATCCAATTTGTAATCCTCATAGACCATTGCGATGAAGTGGTCGAATAGTGTACTCTCGTTGGTTGGTAGTATTTTGGTGCCTCTCTTGTTATCAAAGTAGAATAACTATCGACTTCTCTCAAACTTCCAATTTCCACACACAATTAGAATCTGCTCTATCAATGCAATAACAAAGTTGGGAATAGATGCATGAGAAGAAACAAATGACACGATTAGTTACGAATTTAGGATCGATTTGTTTTTTTAGAATCGACTTCTCTCGAACAATGTATCGTCTTCTTCCTTACCTTCTTATAAGTCATTAAACAGAGGTCACATTCCCGTAACATTGTTCTTTTTATCAATAACTTCTTCAACTAAATTAACCTCTACGCATAGTCGTATTTGACCAGACTTGAATTGCCTAAAAATCGTTGAAATTGACGATAATTGTCTACCTTAACTGGCAATGTATCAACATATAATTTAAGTAATGTTTTCTTTGGTAGCATGTAACTTAATTGTGCAGTGAAAAATCTTTTATTCAATACGTAATCCTCATAGACCATTGCGATGAACTGGTCGAATGTTGTACTCCATTGGCTGGTAGAATTTTGGTGCCTCTCTTGTTATCAAAGTAGAATAACTATCGACTTCTCTCAAACTTCCAATTCCCATAGACAACTACAATATGCTCCATCAATGCAATAACAAAGTTGGGAATAGATGCAAGAAATGAAACAAATGGCACAATTAGTTACAAAATTAGAATCGATTGACGATCAATTTTTTTTGTCGGCAATTTGGATCACAACGGGTCGACCCGATAACCCTTAACCGTACACAGGGAAATCCAGATCGCAACAGGCCGATCCGGTGACCCTTTAAACCCCACATACGGGAAGTATTCGCACATACGCGAGAAGGGGTTTGAACTCGCGACTACGAAATTTATGAAATGACAGCTTGCCCATTGGACTAAAACTCCTTCACATATAGACGATCAATTACGAGTTTAGAATCAATAATAATCAATAATACCTTCAATTTAGGATTTGAAATTGGCAATCAAGAAAATATCCCATAAACAATTATATAAAAATAAAAGAAGAAATTACCATTTAATATCAAAACAAGTATGTGAAAGTCAAAATAAGCAAAATCTGTCAAATGAGTATGCCAATAAAATAATAAAATATGCGTTGGATTATTTTTCTTTTCTTTTTCGCCGTATGATTTTCTTTTCGGAATACGTTGCGTACCAAGGAAAATACCCTCTACAAGCTTAGTTTATTACGTGAAGAAGCCCTTTCCAAAATTCAAATTCAAATTCGAACGCCGCCTCAAAGCGCACAACATAGGATGCAATCTCAGCCGTCCGTTTCATCCTCCCTTTCTCCGTCCCGCTTTTACTGCTGAAATCATGCGAACCTAGAGAGAGAGAGAAAGAGAGATCCACTGACTGAGAGAGAGAAGAGAGAGCATATCATCACAACTCTTCAGACGACTGATAAATTTTGAATTTTGTTGCTCAAATTCATTATACAAAGCCGATAAATTTTCATTTCTGTTTTGGTAAAAACAAGCTCTTTAGCTTCATCTGTGATTCCAAGTTTCTAATTTTGTTGAATTTCTCGATGTGGGTTTCGTGAATTTTGAATTGTATCTACTTTTTTTTGGATTAGGGTACTAATGTCAAGGGATGCTAAGCTTTCCCGTAGAGATTCCTCCGGCAAGCTCGAGGAAATTGAGAATGTCCCTGAGAATCTCCGAGCTTCGTTTTTGTCTCAAACCAGCAACGATTCCAATTCTGTCTCTTCTCTATCACGGGCTCCACTAAACGCGATTCAGGATCTATTGTCAAGGACTAAGATCGAGCAAACTCCTTCCAAGCCTAGAGCTAAGAACCCAGATCCAGCATTGCCTTTACGGACACCTGATAAGCATCGATCAGCCGCAGTAGCAGCAGCAGCATTCTCGAAAAATCGATTTGGTTGGGGCGAGAAGCGTGATTCTATCGCGAATTCGAATGCGGGCTCGTTGAACACAACTCCTAAAACCGATAGAGTTATCAGCAGAGCTAATTCGGGCTACTCGGATACCAATTCAACGCAGAATACGCCCACTAAGAGCGTATCTAAGCCTCCGGGATCGTGTTATAAAGGGAAGTTTGATGGGGCAGGAGGTGTTAGAGGTGGTGGTGGATATGCGTCGTTGTACAAAGGGTTATCTAGTTCTTCTGGGCAAGTTTCAGCTGTTGTCAATACCGTTGAAGTTCCTCACTTTAAACTTAAAGAGGATCCATCTTTCTGGATGGATCACAACGTACAGGTATCAATTTGTTCCCATTGTTTACTTTCTTTCCTTTTAAAGTCATTGAATTGCTTTACTCTTCTCGATGTTCATTAGCTCCACCATGTTGCTTCTTTCTTTTGATTCTTAATCTCTTAAAATGAAGCATTGATCTGCTTATGAGATTTCACTGGGACATGAGAACTTTCAGAAGTTTTGGACCTTTTGGTTAAGGGGCAATCATTTTCATGGTCATTGATTGTAATGCAGATTCTTATACGTGTCCGACCGCTTAATAACATGGAGAAGAGTACAAATGGGTACAACAGGTGCTTAAAGCAGGAAAGTTCACAATGCCTAGCATGGATTGGACCACCAGAAACCCGATTTCTATTCGATCACGTGGCTTGTGAGACAATTGACCAGGTAAGACTCAGACCGAAGCAGAATACTGTATTTGGTTTCCTTAATTTCGTAGAAACCAAGTTTTTCTTTCGTATAAAAAATTCGTAGGAGACCCTCTTTCGGGTTGCCGGTTTGCCCATGGTGGAAAATTGCTTGTCTGGCTACAACAGCTGTATATTTGCATATGGCCAGGTATATTCTTATATCATTCTAGAGATGGATTATGCGAGTGATCTTGTACCTTGCTAGCGTTAGGCGTATGCTTCAAACGGTGGCAAGTTTATTTCTGTTGTGCATTATGTTTTCTGGTGACCGTGGTAAACTTGTTTATGTTATAGAGCTGAAAAGATGCCTCATTTTAGGTAACTTGGTGACACTATCCTTGTTGAGGATACTTATGCTGATATCATTTAAAAATCCTTACAATGAGGAGATAGTTAAGTTTCTAGAATAGGACTGAAGAGGAGAGATAGTATCCTTCTTTGGAGTTACTTATCCTTTTAACTTCCACTCTTATCTTGTAATGATTTTTTGGTATTGTGCAGACAGGAAGTGGAAAAACATATACAATGCTCGGGGAAGTCGGTGATTTAGAAGCCAAACCAAGTCCCAACAGAGGAATGATGCCACGGATATTTGAATTTTTATTTGCAAGAATACAAGCTGTAATTCTCTTATGGTTTTACTTGTTCCATTTCTGTTACAGACATTTTAAACTTTGCTAAGCGCATCTTCCCTCACTGTTCTTGTCGCAGGAGGAAGAGAGCAGAAGAGACGAGAGACTCAAATACAATTGCAAATGCTCTTTCCTTGAAATTTACAATGAACAGATTACAGACCTTCTTGAACCGTCTTCGACAAACTTGCAGGTAACTTTTATACTCTTTTGCTGGTGAACTTCATAGATGCACAAGGCTTAGATTCCTAATGTGTTCTCACTTTTAGCTTCGAGAGGACATTAAGAACGGTGTCTATGTAGAAAATCTCACTGAGTGTGAGGTACAGAGTGTTCAAGACATCTTAGGGCTTATCACACAGGTTATTACTGCCATCTCCCACACACTTTTGTTTTTTGTTTATTTTTCCTGAAATCTTATCTATGGTGCAATAGGGTTCTTTGAATCGAAAAGTTGGAGCAACGAATATGAACAGAGAGAGCAGCCGATCACATAGCGTATTTACATGTGTGATTGAGAGCAGATGGGAAAAAGACTCAACAACTAATATGCGTTTTGCAAGACTGAACCTGGTTGATCTTGCTGGATCAGAGAGGTAACTATGGTGCTACAGCTTGGTATGGCTTTAGAATCCTCTTCTTACATTGTGCATTCTGTAACAGGCAGAAAACTTCTGGCGCTGAGGGTGACCGCTTAAAAGAAGCTGCTAGTATCAATAAATCATTGTCCACACTAGGGTAATGAAAGAGTAGTTAAATCCCTGGCATAACTCATCTTCTCAGTTAGTTGTTAAGCTAATTCAGCTTTCTCACTATTGATTGCAGACATGTAATTATGGTTCTTGTGGATGTTGCTAATGGTAAACCAAGGCATATTCCATACCGTGATTCCAGGCTGACATTTCTTCTCCAGGTTAAATCTAAATTTTTTTGTCATTCATCGCTTTAGTTACAATATATCCGTTCGTAGCATTGTAAACGCTTGTTATTTCATATGCAGGACTCATTAGGTGGCAATTCTAAAACAATGATCATTGCTAATGCCAGTCCTTCTGTCAGGTATTCTTTCAACACTAATGTGAGCTAGCGTTACATTAACTTGAACAATCAGTAAAGAACTTCAGCTTATCGCTTCTTCGCTTATCGCTGGCAGTTGTGCAGCAGAGACGCTAAATACTCTTAAATTTGCTCAGAGAGCAAAGCTAATCCAGAATAATGTAAGTATGATCTGTTAATCTGTATTGGAATTTTTGAGGGAGATAAATTACGATTAACCTTTGGATAAATAATATGTTTCGAATTCATTAGGCTGTGATCAATGAAGATTCTAACGAGGATGTCCTAGAATTACGCCGTCAAATCCGACTCTTAAAGGTGTTTAGCATTTTAACTGCAACTCCGTGCTCTTTATATGAAGCTGTAAAGATGCTAAGAATTTCTTTCTGTGTGTGTGGAACAGGAAGAGCTTTCCCTTCTCAAGCGCCAGAACATCTCGAGGGCATTGTCATTTGGATCAGCAACAGGCACCTTTGCAGAATTCCAAATCGGTTCTCCGTTAAGTGAAATGCACGAGATGGGGCATCAGCAGGCTCGTAACTTGCTTGTACATGAATCTGGAGGCAGTGTCAGGATGTCTAGAAAGCAGGTATACTTACTTTGAAATTTTAAGGCCTTCTGAGAATTAGATGACTATGTCTAGCGTTTCCACTAACAATGTGTATAAATCAGTTGAAATCTTTGGAGACAACACTTGCTGGCTCATTGAGAAGAGAACAGGTGGCTGATGCTTCAATTAAGAAGCTTGAAGCTGAGATAGAGCAACTAAACCGTTTGGTAATCCCTTTTCACCTACACTGCTCTCGTTCCCACTTATGTTTCAGACATCGCCTGAATCAGACAATCTTATATTTAGGTTCGGCAAAGAGAGGAAGATACTAGGAGTACAAAAATGATGCTCAGGTTTCGAGAAGACAAGATACAGAGGCTGGAATCACTTCTTGGCAACCACATATCTGCAGATACCTTTCTGCTAGAAGAGAACAATGTGTTATCAGAAGAGATTCAGCTGCTTCAAGCTAAAATTGATAAAAATCCTGAATTGACTCGCTTTGCCCTGGAAAACATAAGGCTTCTGGACCAACTTAGAAGGTGATAAAACTTCAGAAATCTTCTTATGCTTCAATAAACAAAACGTTTCTTTCTTTAAGAATTATTATGATACTGTAGATTTCAAGAGTTTTATGAGGAAGGTGAGAGAGAAATTCTGCTGGGTGAAGTCTCAAATCTGCGAAACCAGGTGACTCTAGTTAGCACAGCTTCCTGGTATAGATTTATTAATGCCATACATAATCCTAAATATTGATCTTGCAGCTCATCCAGTTTCTTGATGAAGCCTCTGACCGGCAAAAGCATCCTGATGATGGAACAGAGGCACAGGTTACATCTACTTTCGTCTTTATATACGCTAATATCCAGAAGAATTTGTGCTTCATTGGTTATCCGTCATTAGTTTTGTTGTATTTTCTATTTTGTTTTAAAAGCACTTTGAATTTTCCGCACAGGGTGCTCTACGTATTAGCAAAGAAAACTGTTCTCTACAAGAGGAGGTTAGATCACCTTCTTGCTCACAAGTCATTCTCCTATTTTATTTCTAATCCTTTTTATCAATTTCAGTTTCTTATTGCCTTTTCCTTCGCAGTTAAAAAAGACCTGTAACGAGCTTGAGAAATGCAGAAGTAACCTTGGTTCTTGCCTAGAAGAGAATGCGAAGCTTAGTAGGTTAGCGAATTGGATTAGCGTTTCCTGTTTTTTCCCCTTGTATATGGCTAAAGGATTTCTTATTTTCTCCATAGCCGTAATAAGCTTTTTCTGTCTTCTGCAGAGAAATCCATGATCTACAGACTATGGTCAGGGATATCAGAGCTGGCACACCTGATGGATGTAGCATTGCAAACAAAGAAAAGGCATGCACAATAAGAACACTTTTGTTTGCTAACCTTCTGTGATATTGTTTGTGCAAGTTATACTTGAGTGTGTTCACTTAACAGTCAAATATTTACCAAAACTGCAGGCCCTGTTGGTAACTCAAAATGTTGAGGGACACGAAACACTTGCTGGTCAGCAGGTCAACCATGTAGAAGAAATCATCAAACTGCAGTTAGATTTGGATGTACTAAAAATTATACTCGATGAGGAAAGGACACTACGTGGTGATACAGAGGCACAGGTAGTTCGTTTGAAACTTGACATTGGAGAGTTGAAGGACCAACTAGTTGTGATGAGTAAGCAGCAAGAATATGTAAACAATGAGCTGGGGGAGGCAAAGTCTGTAGTCGAATCTCTCGAATCACAAAACATTATATTGATCCAAGAAGCAGAAGAATTGACGAAAATAAAGGAGAACTATATTGAGCTTTTACGAAAGCAAGAACGTGAAACCCCAGCTATGAAGTCCAAACAGCGCAATGAGTTCAAAGATAATCCTGCAGATGACAATGCAATTGACACGAAGGTCAGGAAAATGCAAGCATCTCTTGAAAAAGCTAAGAGGCTGAACATCTTGTACAAGAGTGACATCGCTTCGAAGGCATGTGGAGATGAAGAAATGGACGAAGTTCACAGGCAAGCTGAAGCTGCAACAGCCGAGGTGATTGTCTGTTTGCAGAGTGAGCTCGAAGCTCTTCAGAAGGAGGTTGATGATTTCCAATCAAAAGAAAATATGGCTGAAAAGCGAGTAACGATTTTGGAAACTCAAATGGAGGAGCTACATAATAATTTACGAGACATGAACATGGATAATGAGCGGTTGCAAGAAGAGCTCAGAGGCAAAGACATCGAACTGCAGATCATAACAAATGAAATGGAACTTCTCACATCTGAGCTTGAAGAAATTCTGCTGAATGGAAATGAAGAACTTACAGATGCGTGTTACCAGGCTGATCTAATTTCGGGTTCCTTAACAGATAAAAGGATATGGATATCTGAGCAGGTTGGAGGGTTGATACGAACACTTACTGAGCGGGAACTAATGATTGAAGATCTTGAAAGTTGTTTAGAGGATGCCAATAAAAAGCGATGTGATATAGAATCCATGTTAAGTTCTCTTAGGGGGGCAGCGTTAGTAATGAATGAAGCCCACCAGAGAGAGTACGAGGAAAAGGAGAAGCATGTTCGCCTCTTGAAATCGCAGCTGTGCACAAAAACAGAGACCATATCAGGGCTTCAAGAGAAGCTGAAGATGGCTGAAAGGTTGCTTTCTGAAGTGTCATGTTGCGCAACAGCTTCTCTAGTAATTGTCAACCGATATTCTGAGCTATCCGAATCCCATAGTCTTGAGTTGATGCAAAAGGACTTCCAGCTTGAGGAATCTGCTGGAACAATTCTTTCTCTGAAGCAACAAGTACGAGATTTGGAAGCAACTTGTAAGGAATCTAGAAGCAAGCTTCTAAAGGAAGAAAAAATTGCTTCTGCTATGGAACGACGACTCGAGGAAATTGAGGAGAGTGCCATTTCAGCAATGAAAAATAAGCTCTCTGAGCTGAAGGACGGCGTATCTGGACTGAGGTCATGCATAAACATGTGTCAAGAGCATGACAAATGCTCTGAGGCAGAGAATTCATTTGATTCTCCAGCCCACTGTAGAGAAAGACAGGTACGCTGCCACTTTTCTTATTTTATTTGGTTCGTTCTTTATAGTAGTGTGCTTAGTCCTTTACTGGACATTTTTCATACAGGAACTTGGAAAGAATGTAGTTATCTCCTCTTGTATAGAGAAGACTCCAGACAGCAATCGTACAGAACCCGTGAGTGTTACCAACAAGATGTCTAGTGAGAGAGGTAAAGTGATTATACTGCTAAAGCAAGAAATTGAATCTGCTCTTGTAAGCCTGAAGGAGGTTCAACTTGAGATGGTCAGACTCCAAGATGAGAAGGAAGAGCTAAAAGCGTCTGAGGAAAGAAGCTTAAGCAACTTGAATGATCTTGCTGCACAGTTTTGCAACCTTGAATCCGTGATGAATAACATGGAAAAACAATATGAGCGCAAGATGGAAATCACAGATCATAAACTTAAGGCAAGTAATTGTTTATCCTAGCGTCCTTTCATGTTTTCTTTTTTTCTCATTCTGAGACATGTATTTTCTCTGTTTTTCCTGAAGTTCTTAAGCTATTTCACAGAATTTGGAGCATGATTTAGCTAAGATGAAGATAGAGGCGGATCGTGAATTTATAGAAAACTTGCGTGCTCTTAAGAAATTTGAGGAGGCTCAAGGGATTATTGGAGAAGCAGACATCACGATCAATGAGTTGATAATATCAAACGAGCAGGTGAAATTGGACCTGGAAAAACAGAAGAATAGGGAAATCAGCTTGGTTGGCAAGCTACAGGAGCTGGAATCAATACATGTCAAAGAAAACAAGAAACTTGAGACGCTATTCGAGTCAAGTTTGATGGGAATAGGAAATCTTGTTGAAGAGCTGGAAGCTGTTGTCAGAAAATTGCAAGATGAATCATCTGAGGCATTGACTGGCATGGCCAATGATCTTTTTGAGCTAAAGTCGTGGGTTTCAGAAACAAAGTCAGCTAGATTGTTCCTTGAGGATATATGGTCAGAAATAATCATGAAGGATTGCGCTCTCTCAGTTCTACACCTATGCCATATGGGAGTTTTGTTAGAAACAGTTACAGGGATCAATACCGAAAATGGTCTGCTTCAACGTGGTCTGTGTGTATCAAACTCTTCCATAGCCGGGTTAAGAGAAAGCAATCTAAGGTTAAGAGGGGAGCTTGAAATGTTCACAGATCTGAAGGGTAAACTATTGGCTGATATAAAGAATGGTTTTGAGAGAATTTCAAGAAAAGAGGAAGCAACTAATCTGCTTACTACTAAATTAAGCAACTTTGAGCAAAAGATTTTAGGTCTACAGTACCAAGAAGAGCAGATGTTGCAAAGATCTAATAGCTTGGGGTCTCAGCTTGATATTTTGATGAAAGAAATAGACTTGAGCAACGGGAAACTTGCAGAAACTCTCTTGGAGCAAGAACTGCATCTGAATCAGAAAGATGATTTCTTTGACTCTGAAGTTCAGCTCTATTTAATGGATCTTTGCTCAAAGGATATTGAGTCACTTGTTCTAGCGCTAAAAGTAAAAGAATATTCTTCTTGTCTAGCAGATATGGACAGAGAGCTTCTTTATCATCATGCCATCATTGAGGATCTTGAAGAAAAATTGTTTGTTTCCCAGGTGGAGAGTGACCTCAAAGACCTCTGTCTGGTTGATAACAGATTGGAGACCATTTCAGTTGAACAAAAGCTGGCTGAAGCTCAAACAGAAATCAAGGTTCTCTCATCGGATCTTGATCGCAGTGTGCAAAAAATGGCCGAGACGGACGAAGTAAACAAGGTTTTTGAAGAAAGAGTCCTCTACTTGGAGTCTTGCATCGCTGGCCTGCAGCAGGATTTGGCTTTGAAAGTTTCTGAACTTTGTAGTCTTAAACATTCCCAATCAGTCGCTTCCGAAGAATTGGATACCAAAGAACGGGATATGCAATTCTATGCTAACGCTATTAGTGTGCTGAAGAATGAAAACAGCTCCCTTAAGCACAAGTTTGTACATTTGGGCGAAGATCAACTGAAAGCACTAGATGTCACGAGGTTAAGCATTTCCAAATGCATACATCTAGCTGAAGATAGCAAGATGCTGGAGAAACTAACCAGAGATGGTTTGGTTTTATCTGATCAAATGTTCCAACTGATATGTGAAAACATTAATAAGGCTTCTGAATTCGCAGATACTGTTCAATCTTTGCAGATTGATGTGCAGGACTTGTTGTCTGAGAATCTGAATCTCCAGGATGAGCTTGTGCGAAAGGATGATGTTCTGAAGGGATTATCTTTTGACCTTAGTCTACTACAAGAATCTGCTTCGGAGTCCACGGACAAGAAAAATGAAACAAAGGAAATCATGGCTCATGTCAAAGCTTTGGAAAAGACACTTGCTTTGAAAACCGTTGAACTAGACGATGTTGTTTCTCACGCCCAAATGCTTGAAGTTCAGCTGAAAGAGAGCAAAGAAATTATCTGTAACCTTGAAGCGGACTATGAAAAGTTAAGCCAGTACCAAAAAACGCTGTCAGCGGAAAATAAAGAAATTAGAGCAGAAGTTGAAGATCTCTTGTCAGAAAAAGTATCTCTGGAGGAGGAGCTAATCCAGACAAAGAAGGAAGCGGAGAGCATGGAGATGGAGCTTGTAAATTTAAGAAATACTCTTAGGCAACTGAGTGATACAGTTGAGATTACTGAGAACAAATTGAATGAGACAATCAATGACAGGGATAGTCTCCAAGATGAGGTGTTGTATCTGAAAGAAGAATTTGGAAAGATGAAAGCTGAGGCTAAAGAAACTGAAGTTAAGTACAGAGAGGCTCAAGAGGTAAAAAAATACAAAACAGTTTGACTTGACAAACATGTCTATTTTCTCAGTATTTTTCCCAATGTTTACTAAAACCGTTTCTCTTCTTTTCACAGATTGCTGAATCAAGAAAGATATACGCTGATCAAAGAGAAGAAGAAGTGACACTATTAGAGGGATCGGTTGAAAAACTTGAGTATACGATCAACCTACTTGAAAACAAGGTTAGAACTAATCATGATTTTCTTTGTAACAGCTTATCTCAATAGTTGTGTTTACTTTTCTGACGGGGACGTACTCTGATAGGTTAACGTTATCAAAGGTGAAGCTGAAAGACAGCGTCTGCAAAGGGAGGAGCTGGAGATGGAGCTTGATACCATACGCCAGCAAATGGAAAGTACTAGAAATGCTGGTGATGAAATGAAGAGGTTCGAAAAAAATTTTGCTACCTAAATACTAAATAGGAATATGTTGAAAAGCAACTCGTTTCTTTTTTTGTGTGATCAAAGGATTTTAGATGAAAAGCATATGGATCTTGTGGAAGCTAAGAAGCATAGAGTAGCGCTTGAGAGAATTACGGCTGACCAAAAGACTGAGGTAACAATTTTATGTTATTTGAGCAGTGATGGATTCTTTAGACAATATTAAAATTTCTGATGGTATATGTATATGTAAACTCTCCAACAGATTGCTCAACTCAGTGCACATATCTCAGAATTGAATTTGCATGCAGAGGCTCAGGCTAGAGAATACATGCATAAGGTAAAGATGGTTCCTAATTGTTGACTAGCTTCAATACTTTTCCCAAAAGACAGACATTACTTAAGCTGATCCATTCTAAAACAGTTTAAGGAATTGGAGGCAATGGCTGAGCAAGTAAAGCCAGAAATCCATGTTTCTCAAGCTATAGATTCTTCATTGAGTAAAGGTTCAGGGAAGCCTCGTGGTTCTGGCTCTCCTTTTAGGTGCATAGGGTTGGGGATTGCACAACAAATGAGATCTGAGAAGGACGAGGAGCTTGTTGCTGCAAGGCTACGGATTGAGGAGCTTGAAACTGCAGTTGCAACCAGGCAGAAAGAGGTAAATAGTCCATAAACTCCATCTATATGTTGTATGATAACGTTTTGCAGCCATATGGTTTCAATCTCATGTTTCGGCTTCCAGATATTTTTATTGAATTCAAAGCTGGCCAAGGTGGATAGCATGACCCATGATATTAATCGAGTTTTGCTTGGAGTCAAACAGAATGTGACAAACTGTGCAGTAAGTAATTAGTTTCACCCTGTTTTTTCCATGTTGTGTAGTTCTTCATATTGAGTCAGTGACCTTTTCTCCTTCTGCTATTTTTTCAGTCGTTCTTGGATAGTCAGCAAGTATTTAAGATAGCAGAGATGCTTCAACTTAATAGTTCAGATTCACAAGAAAGGGTATTTTTATAAGTTTTTGAACTCCGGGAAAGAATGATTAATAAGTTTTTGCCATACTATTTTATCAAATATCTCCTGTCTGAAATTTGTTCTCTATGTAGGATTCCGAAGTCTCTAAGCTCAAGCAGCTACTCAATGAATATAATGAGGAAAGAAAAGGGTAAGCAAGCAATGCTCTCCCTATCAGGTTTTCACAAGCGAAAGAGATTAATTTTTGGCCACTTCCAGATGGTTGATCATAGTTCCCTCTTACGATGCCTTGATTGCAGATGGACAGAGGAAATCGAAGGAAAGCAGACCGAGTTAGTTATTGCGCAGATAGAGCTCGAGGAACACCGGCAGCATGAGCAGCTGCTTAAGAAAGAGAATGAATTACTAAAGGTTGGAAAACTAAGCACATTGACCTTTTTATGTTATTATTAGGCATTATACAAAGTAGATTAGTCTGTGACAGAACAAATCTAAATCTTCTGAGTTTCATCAGAAGGAGAATGTAAGTCATAAAAGAAAAGTAATGGAGCTTGAAGGTGAAGTGAAGAAGCTATCATCCCATCAAAACCCTGAGTGGAGAACTCGTGATCATGCTAGAATCAAGGTTAGAAATCGCTAGCTTCCAATGCTTCTCGGTGTATTTCTCTAATCATTTCTAAAAGTAATTTAGTACTGATTATCCATTTTTAATCATCATATGCAACAGGAAGAAAACAATGTGTTAAAACTTCAGCTCGATGAGCTCAACCTGAAGTTAAGACGAGCAGATGTGAGTGTTTCTCGTGCCAGAGAAGAGCTTGCGTGGTACCGAGCATCTTCTGGGAAGAATCAGCATTCAAACTTTGACAAGATGCATCAGCTAAGTACCAAACTGGAGGAAGCCGAAGAGGATAGAATGCAGGTTACTAAGAAGCTACTATTTCTCTGCACCAGTATCCTAAAGGTAAATTGAAAACAATAGTTTACACAGTAGCCAGCTCTGCAGTTTCAATGATCTGCAGACTCCAAACAGTTTGTTACATATCGCATTCTAAACATCATGGTCTGGACTAAAATTTACCTCAGGCAGCAGGAGTAACAGGAGAAGATATCACTGACATAAACCCTGAAGTTGCTCAAGAAGCGCTTGAACAGCTCAAGACAAAACTTGGCTCACTTGAAAGTGAACTACATGACCTTAGACTAAAGGTAAGATATAGTTAGTTACTTCCATTTGAAGCTTCAAGCCCATAGTTTTGTCAATGTATCATCTAAATAAGAGAGGCTTTGTGAAAATGGCGATGCAGGGCAAAACAAAGAGTAGAAGAAGTAGATACCCTGAAGGGAGGATGCCTTCAATGCCTTCACCTCGAAGATCATGGAGCCAGAGTCCAAGAAAGATGTCTGATCAGGTTCCATTTTTCTCTTCTTTAGACAGGTGAAAGAAGAACAATATGTTTATATGAGAGAAAAAAAAATCAGCAAGGGTAAATTAATGAATGTTTATATGTAATTGCTATGCTTGATTGGTATATAATATCTTATAATCAATTCAATGAAAAACATAATTTTACACCTCCTTTTTAATCTTTTCATTAACCAACAAGAGTAGAAGTTAATTAATGGTCATTTGGTAAAGTCAACTATTGGACCTTAAAAAAAATACGTTGCTTGGATTTTACGAAAGATCTTTATTCCTTGGCTAAACATTTTTTTTGTCAACTAAGATTTCATTGAGAAAGATTACAGATTACAACCACTTGACAACATATGTTTGCGATTGAAACCTTGCCTGTTTAGCTAAACTATTTGATTGAGCATTCTCTTGTCTTCTAATGTGGGCAAAATCGATTTGTGTTTCTGCCTTTACTCATGGCTTCAATGTCTCTCACATATGTAGTAATTCCTTGTATCACATAATATGTTCTTCCTTGAGCAGTGTGCACCTTCCTGAGATGGGAGTATAAGCTAAGATTATCTTCAACAAACAATACTCGATCTATTCCAATTCTGTTAACATGAAACACTGCTTCTCTAAGTGTTGCAGCCTCTGCTTCCATCGAAGTTTTAACAGGATCTATTGCGCAGATCCATGAACATATGGTCGATTTTCAGGAGAGTATATAATCCAAGCAATTCCTGCCTTGTCTTTTTCAGTGATCCAAGATGCATTTACCAAACATCTGTAGAATCCACCATATGCATTATTTTGAGAATGATGAGTTGTTTGGTTGTTATCCGAGTCCTCTTGATCCATTTCTGCTTCCTTTTTGATAGTTGCAACCCATTGATTCATTTGTAACAATGCTCTATTAGTAACATCCATAGAACATCTTTTGTTGTTGAAGACAACATCATTTCTAGCTTTCCATATGCACCAACCTATAAATGCTGCCAGATGAATTTTTTGACCATCATGAGTTTCCTGCAAGTCAAAAACCCTTTGAACATTTTTGGCCAAGGTGTTATGGAAAAGTTGCTCTTGATCAGAGCGTCTCAATGGTGACAAATCCCAAATTTCTTTGGAAACCCTACATAAAAAGAGAAGATGATTTACATCTTCAGCTTCTTCTCCGCACATAGGACAGATGGGGTCAATTTTAAGTCTTCTACTCCTTAGTTGTGATCCAACTAGCAAACCTTCTTTAATGGCCTTCCACCAAAAATGTTTTAGCTTAGGTGGTATCTCCAGACTTTAGATAACAAACAAGAGAGATCATTAGAAGTGGATGTAGTATTATTAAGTAAAAAAGTGTACTCCGCTTTAAATGTATACTCTCATGTTTTTGAGTAGATCCACTCTGGTCTATCTGGTTGATTGTACCAGGCAGGTTTGACCAGCCTTACTAGCTGAATGTCGTGTTGGTGAATATGGTGGTTAAGAAGGTTATCTTGCCAGCATTTGCTTGACTGATCTATAAGGGAAGACACTGTTAGAGTAGATGATGGTTGTGACAGAGCACATCTCAGCGGTCTAGGAGGAAAAGTTGGTAGCCAATTTTCCTAGAAAAGTTTAACTTTATCACCATTACCTATTGACCAGCATAAGTCGTGCTTAAGTAAGGAGAAGCTTTGCTGAATGCCTTCCGAGCAAAAGAGGAGGTTCTTCCAGCTATAGCCTCAAACATATTTGCATTATGAAAGTACTTAGTTTTATAAATGCGTAAGAGAAGGAGGTGAGGTTGAGTATAAATTCTCCAAGCCTGTTTTGTGATCACAACCTTACTCAAAATTTTTAAATCTTTGAAACCAAGGCCTCCCTGTGATTTTGGTTTAGTAATGACACTCCATGCTATCCAAGGAATTTTGAAGCTTTCTGACCCCTGTGACCACCAAAATTTCATGATAGCTTGTGTCGTAGAGTTAATGATCCTGTTTGGCAGAAGAAAAAAAGAAATAGTGTAAGTTGGTAAGGTTGTGGCCACAACCTTAATGAGAATTTCCTTCCCTGCAAGTGATAACATCTTAGCTGATCAGCTACTCACTTTTTCCTTGACCCTTTGCTGAATATATTCAAAAGTGCTTGCTTTATTACGCCCATTTGTTTCAGGTAAACTCAGGTATCTACCAAACCCACCAACTTTACTAATACTTTTAGGCCTTTGAGCATATTCTGGATATCTAAAGAGGTATTTTTGCTAAAAAGGATGGTGGACTCTGTGACTTGTTGGCCATAAGTTGCTGCATAAGTTTGGAGAATGCCTAATAAATTGTTGCTCTCCACATTTGTTGCTTTACAAAAAACAAGTGAATCATCAACATACAACAGGTGTGAAACTGTCGGTCCACTTTTACTGGCTCTAAAGCCATGAAGCTCTCCTTTTCTGATTGCTTGATGTATCATAGCTGACAGCCCATCTGTACAAAGGAGATATATATAAGGAGAAAGGGGGTCCCCTTGTCTAATACCTTTAGTAGGCGTGATATTACCTAATGGTGAGCCATTAACTAGGACAGAATAAGTTACAGTTCTAATGCAAGCCATGACCCAGTTACACCATTTATCCGCAAAGCCTAATTTTCTATGAATGAATCCCACTCTAACTTATCGAAGGCTTTGGTGATATCTAACTTAAGGGCCATGAATTTGTTTTTTCTATTCCTAGTAACTAGGTTGTGTATTAACTCGTGGGCTATCAAAACATTATCAGTGATAAGTCTGTTGGGAAGAAAAGCATACTGATTTTCTGAGATTATTTCATGCAACCAAGGCTTTAAACGATCACCCAACACTTTAGTAAGGATTTTAAAAGCAACACTGCATAGGTTTATAGAGTTATAGGCCTAAAGTCTTTAACTTCAGTTGGGGAAACAATCTTAGGAACTAAGCATATAAAAGTATGGTTCATTCCCCTCTCTAATTGTCCTGTATGTAGAAAATGAGTTATAAAGCCTAGCAGACCTTGTTTAAGTGATGCCTATGTTGCTTAAAAAAATCAGGAGTGAAGCCCTCAGGTCCTGGAGCTTTATCAGGATTCATAGAACATAAGGCTCTGAAAACTTCTTCCTCTGTGATATCAGCTATAAGATGGCTATTAATCTCATTGTTACTTTCCTAGGCAAGTGATTCATACTGCTAAAACAATCGGTTGAGGTTCTACCATAGGAATGATAAAGAGTTTGAAAGTAATCTACAATAACCTGATTAATGTGATGAGCCTGAAGATGTGTTTTACCCTGGTCATCTTTGATAAATCTGATTCTATTATGCGCTCTCCTTTGCCTTGTCTTGGCATGAAAAAACTTCGTATTCTTGTCCCCTGCCTGCAACCATAAAGTTTTACTTTTCATTCTCCAAAATTCCTCCTCCATTTTGTAAGCTTGACCCAACTGTAACTTTATTTCATTAACAAAGGAATAATCTATTGTTGGAGCTTCCATAATTGTGTGGAGTTGAGTTTGCAAATGACTTACCTGAGCTCTTGAGTTGATATTGCTTTGTCTCTTCCACAAACTTATGTGGAGGCAGATTTTGACATTTCTCTTCCCATGTATTTTGAAAGTTGTGAAGATTATGGTATAATGTTCCACCTGTTTCCATAACAAAAAAAGTTTCTTACCATTCCGTTTTTGATTATCTGTGCATACAAGCAATGGTTTATGGTCGGAGCCCTGCCATGATAGAAGCTTCAGATAGGCTTTGGGAAACATGTCTATCCAATCTTGATTGGCCATAACTTTGTCGATCTTGCTCTTAACAGTATGAGAGTGTTGATGGCCTGTCCAGGTGTATATACCACCTACAGTTTTAAGATCAACAAGGCCAAGACTATTAGTAAAAGATCTAAAAGAGTTGAAGAAACAAAGGGCTCTTCGTGGTCCACCAAGCTTTTCATGATTCCTTAAGATGTCATTAAAATCATCTAAATAAAATTTTGGATTCAAATGATTTGTTGAGGCTTCCTCATAAGTAAGAATTTTTGTCCATTGCTTGTTTCTATTTTGCTTCTGAGGGTGGCCATAAATGTACAACAAAAAGAATTTTATTGATGCTTCTTCAACCAAAAGGTCGGTATAATACATAGAAGAGGTTGTTCTTAGAGTAATATTTACACCTTCTTCCCAAAAGACAGCAAACCCTCCACCCAAACCTACTGGGTGGTACACAAAACTATGTTCATAACCTAAGTCTTTACCTAACTCATGTACATAAGCATCCTGATTTTTAGTTTCTACAAGGAACATAACATTATGCCTATGTTTCTTCCTAATTTCTTTGATATATGGAACTATCAAGGTGTTCCTCAGCCTTTGACAGTTCTAGTGGAGAATCTTCATTCTAGAAGGGATGGTTTTAGGGTTACCACCCTTCCCTTAGCTTTGTCTTCACTAGAGAATCTTGGCTTATTCATATAAGAATCTTCTGCTTCTGGTTCCTTTTCAGCTTTCCTCTTATTAACTTTATCTATTGTAGTATTCTCTACCTTGGGCTGATCTTTATCTTTGTGTTCAACCATCATTGGCTCAGCTATTGTCAAACCCCTCTGGCCTCTTCTCTCCACTTCTTCATACATCACGATTGCCTTTAAGAGTTTTTCATCCTGCTTAGTATTTGAGGATTCCCCTTGTTCAATTGCAGCTAGTCTTTGTTCTACATAGATATTTGGAGGTCCTTTGGGGTAGGCAGGCACATCATGCCTTATACTACCACAAGTTGTGCAGAACTTCTCAAGAACTTGGTATCTAAACTCCGACATCACTGGTTCTTCCATCTCCATAATGTTCACAGAGTGAGCAGTAATGACTTTGCTTTTTATGTCAAAATCCACTTTGATCCACACTTGAGCTGGTTTATTACTAGTGGTCTGAAGAACCTGAACATCTGCAACTTGTCCTAGGTTATAACCTATGCTCTTCAGAATATGGTCGATAAGGTAACAATATGGAAGATTATGGACTTTTCTAAGGTATGTCGGGTAAGTTCTTCGACTCCACCTATCCATGACTACCATTCAACCTCAATAAGTATACATGCACCTTTCTAATACAACAACTATATGATGTTCTGAGTCGAAGAAGAAACTAATCGTATCATCATCATTGATTTGACCTTCAACCCTACCAGTTAACTTCCATATCTTCGGCATCATTGCTCGTATACCAGCTAGGTTTTGGATTTGTGAGTTGACTCCCTTAACAACCATGCACAATTTGTAAACTTTTTCAAATTGCCTTCGAGCATCTTGATGAACTTCCCATGGCGATTGATCTTCACCAAGTCTTAGACTCTGCATCGCGAACCAAAGGTCCCTTTCCACTCAAGCTTTGTTAATCTGGTCTGACATGGTCTCTATTTAATGTTTAGATCTGCTTAGATGCAGAAATTTGCTCAAATTTCTAGAAATTAAGATCAAAGCGGTGGAACCCTAAGATCGCCTTTGTCGGTCGCCTCTTTGAAGAGAACTCTTTTGGTGTTCCCATTAAATACATTTGGCTAAACATAAAATACATTTGCACAAAAAAGGTGATAAAAAATAAATATAATATTTTGATTATTTGAAATTAGATGTTATTTAGGATATGGCGAGCGACTTTATAGGTAGAGTAATTAGAAAAATAAAATCAATTTAATATCTTTAAATTAAAAAAAAAATTATTTGGTGAGAGAGAAGGAGAAGAAGAAAGAAAATAGAGAGACGGCTCGACTGACTTTTGTTAGACTTACCTGGTTTTAATCGTCAAGATCCAAGGCATATTGAAGAGATAGATAAAGTCTCTTCGCTGTCAAATTATAGAAACAAACTTCTTCGGAGAATATCAATTGAAGATGTTGAAGAGCGAATTTGAGGGGTTATGTGTGCTTTGCAACAAGCCTGAAATAACGAATCACCATCTGAGACACAAGAACTCAGGGATTCTCATGTTAAACTGTGATGAAGATCGACTGTCTAATGATAAAGAGTTAGTAGAAATGGAGGTTGAGGCATCACGTGATTTGTTGTTATCGAATGGAAACGATAGTACAATTAAAAGCGAGCAAGAGAGACATGAAATTGATTTATTGGTTGATCAAGATAAATTGATTCATGAACAAACTAGGAATCACTCGTCTGTGGTAATCGACTGTGTTAAATAGATAACACAAGCTCAAGTACATGACTCTATCTCTGTCTCGGAACCTTGCCTTAGAGATGTTGCTATAGAGGAATCTCAGGAGAAAATGAACTCAATATAGATTACCGAGTGTGTTCATCAGAGTTTGTTGATCCCACACCTTCAAGTGGAGAAAGAGTCTCATATAGTAATAGATATTAGTGATAAGCACTTTGCACGTCAGGTGTTTGATAGAATGCTTCTGGGAAGATGTAAATTGTAGACTAAATTGAAACAAAGAGTCTCTCCTAAATCTTAGATGTTCAAGTATAAAGCAGAGAATATACGGAGAGTCTTGCAACAAAAGAATCATTATACATCTATGGGAAAAACGTACCACAAATCCAATAGTTTATGTGTTGGTGATCGAATTAGATCATTGGATAAAAGGAACACATATGTACGTTCGATGAATCAGAAGCTCTCATGGTTTTGGTGCAAACTGAGATTGATGCTTCACTTACATAGAAACAAACTCAAGATTTTTCGAACAGATGAAGCAGAATTGGGGCATGATTACAAGAGAGTAGTCATGTTTGAGTACATGGGGAGCGAGAGAGAACTGTTCATATTTGGAAATTCACGGGAGCCAAAGAGAAATATTAGTGTTCTTTGCCAACTCTGTTTCATGGGAAAAGAGTTCAAGAATATTCAACATGAAGTTCAAATATGGAAATTTACAATTCAAAAGGTTTGGGAAAAGTTGCTTAATTTCCCTGGTTGGTTATGTTAAACTTCTAGAGGTATTTCTTCTCTATCAAGCTTCTTTTCTTCGCCTTTAGCCGCAAAGAAGTATTTTGAAGAAATCTTGAAAGATATCTCAAAAGTCGGATCAGTATCATAAAAAACATCTGCAATTAATGAATTTGATGAATATTTTAAAGAATACCAAAAGGTTATGATCTATAGAGATGCATGTACTTTTTAAATCTCCATTTTATTCTTCTCTTCTTGTATTCTGAGTTTCTTTTTGTTACTTTTTGTTTTGTTTTTTTTTTCCTCTTTGTATATTCTTGCAGCTCTTGCTTTACTCGACGAAAAAGATTATTGACGGCATAGGAAGGCATCTCGACGAAGAGAAAAGAATGGTTGACGATATGCAAAAGAAACTCAAGGAGGAACCAACTAAGGAAAGTCGCCCAAAATCGCCCCGAGGTGCTTAGACACATTCAAGTCATTAAAGGCTTAAACCCATGCAAGTGACAACAATATCAATATTTGGCTATCTATTTGATGAGATTACTGAGAATTTAAATATTACATTAACCACGACTCCAAACATCCAACGTCATTTATATCCAAAAATATATATGAGCGATTGTTGAGCCAAATTCACTAGTTGTGAAAGGTACTGAAACATCAAACTACAGACTATTTTATAGATTTTGCGCATAAAATAACACCACTTTTTTATCACAAAAATAACACAAACTTTTTTTTCAAATAAACTTATTTTAAAAATTAAATATTATAAGATACAATATTTAAATGAGTATTAATAAATTTTCGTTTACTCATATAAAAGTAAAAAACATAGTGTATTCTAACCTACGAAACATGTGTATTTTAAAAATAGATTCATATATAGAATCAATAGTCCGTTTGCACAAATTTATCAAATGACAAATGACTTATCTAATATATCAATTTGGTTATTTTGATATTCAAAACCGATGTGAACACCCGGTATTATTTACAAATAGTTTAAATCATGATCAGTCTTAAAATGAATATAGAAAAAAACTAAAACAAAATCTGTTGGTTGCGCAGGTCAGACTCTAATTACATTTGAAACAAACAAACCATTCATCTTTTTTGCTTTTACATTTCTTTTCCTGGTTGTAAATTAGAAATCTAGCCCACATTTTTTTCCCTTTCTTAAATATAATTTCAAATGTAGATTTTACCATTCATAAGATCGATTGATTTATGGTTCAAAAAAAATTAAAATGAAGCTACATCTTAAAAGTTCTTTACTTATTCAAATTATTCAATATGATATTTTTGTTTGATGTGACAATCTTAGGAAGGAAAGGGCACAAAATCAATAAACGGAAACACAAAATCAAAACGAGTTCAATCATGAACTGAAAATATAGCCAGATTAGGTGTAAAATTGAATGAGAATTAGATCGTTTACATCCATATTAAATCAATAAAAATTTGAATGACGTACCATTATATCGAATGTAAACCTGGTTGAAATTTTAAAACATTAAATTTAATTTATTGAATTAACTATTTTAATTTTTTTTTCCAAAATTATTCTCTAGGTTTCCTAAATATTATGACTCTAAGTATTTTGTTTGATATTTTGACTACACACGGTATAGAAGAAAATAATAATATTCAGATTAACCGGAAAAAGTTTAAGTTGGAAACAAGTAGGAACTCAAAATCAAATTTTCTCTCTTCTTCGCTCTCTCTTCTTAAAGTTTTCACAATAAACTATTTCTCTCTTCTTCCCTCTATTTTCTTTATTGTTCTCTCTATAAAATCAACTTTTCTCTCTTCTTCTTCTCTCTCTTCTTCACGGTGGACAATGACGAATCAAGATTTTCATAAACAGATTGAAGAAAAGGATAAGGTGATAGAAGAACAAAGACAACAAATTGAATTGATGAGGAAAGAGATCCATGAACACAGACAATGCAAGAAAAAATTTTCAAAATAGAGGAGTTCCAACTAATTCTAGTGAACAATCAGATTTCTTCTCTTCTTCTTCCTTTAATAGTTCTTCGTCATTTTCAAAATCCACATCAGCCACTTCCACCACCATCGACTTCCTCTCATTCGTTTCTTTCAATGGGACTGCCTTTTCCCACCATTATTTACCCCACTGTCACCCTCCTCCTTCTCTCACCCAGCGCTGTTCATGTTTCCTACACCTCTGTTCTATTCTGTTCGCCCAGAAGAATTTTCCCAATCTTGCCTAGGCCGCCACAAGTGGGCTATGTTTTCACAGGCTAACCACCAAACTTACATGTTGCCTCGAAACCCAAATCGATTGGAGTAATGAAAAGCTAAAGTAAGAGTTCGATATTGTTGTTGATGTTCTTGGGGGGAATCGACAATATAACTTCTTTTCCTATATTGTTTGTAGTGTAAGACGTTTGGATAATTTTTCACTCTTCTTTTCTTTTGGCAGAGGCAACTCCCACATATATGTTTGGGATTTTGTTCTTAAATCTCGTCCCGATCTATTTGTTAATTTATGAATCTAAAGACACAAAGATTGTTAATGAACAATTATACTTCATATGACTTCTTTGAACATTGAAATTGAACATCACTTTGAGCATCACTTTGTACCCCTGGTATTCTCAGCAGAACTCACCGCGTAACTCCACCTGCCTAGAAGACTATCAACACAAGTATCGTTGCTCCACTTATGTTCAAACTCTTCTGTCAACTTCTTCAAAATTTTCTCCCATCCACAACCTTGTGACATATCGGAGACATCATCTTACAGCCGTTAGCACTTCACTCTTTAGTCTTTGAAGTCGCTTCCTTGTTGTAGACTTATCTGGCATCACATCACTCGTATGCAAACTCCACCTATCTTTGGCATTAGCATCTTCACTTGGAGATAACCCGAATCTTCAACTTTTACTCATGGGCTTTTCTTAGGAGTGCCTCATTCTTACTAATAACGATTTACTTGAACATCTTGCAAGTGAACCCTCTAGAAGATTCTTCCATCCGACCTATTTAAGATGTGTATAGGTGCTCCAGAACTTGTCTTGTTCTTCTTCCTCAATGCAGCTCTTTCTTTTGCATTCTTGATCCTATCTTGGATCCCACTTCAGTTGTTAATACCTACAATTGATATCTAGATGTCTTCAAGATAAAGCTCTGAAGGCTTTTCTTTCTTACTCTGGTTGCAACCCGATTTCGTTTAATCTTTAGACATCTTCTTTGCATTGTTTATTCATCATGAATCTTCTCCAACACTGATTGCCTTTGTATCAACATCATCTCTTGATGAAAACTTCACTCATAAGATGTCTTTCGCCTGAGACGGCTGGCACATTCTCTGATTGTACAACTCCACCTGAAACCTAACTCCTTTAGTGTTTCTTGTGTTTATTCCATCTTTCTGAGTTAACACTTGCGAATCTCTTAAATCCTTTGAGATTCTAATATTTCGTTCTTGAGGCTATCCTTGCACTTAGCAACTTCTCAAACCGGACCATAAGTGAAATTTCAAAATTTTCAAGCGAGCGAGGGATGTTTTTTTTGCAACTTAAAGTTGTTTGGTTAGCATCTGAAAATTCTTTTTAGACTTGATGAGATTTTTTTAAACATTTTAATTGAGATAATATACAGGTAAAGGGTAAAAGAAGACTTTAAGTTGTTCAATACAAGACATTTAGCTCTCTTTACCAGCAAATGGGATTTTGTAAGGGCATGCCTATCAAAGGTTTATAAGAGGTTTATGGACACATATTCATAGACCAAATAAGAAAAAAAAAATTAAACAATTGACCCGTATAAGTGAACCAGTTCTTACGATTGATGTCGTATGAATCGGTTCACACCACGTGTCAACCCTTTTTTTTTTGGTCAGAACAATTTCATTTTCTGATCCGTTTTGGATCCGTTTTCTTGTATTTCGGTTTCTGGAACCGTTACGGATCCGTTTACGATATTTTCGGGTTTCAGATCTGTTTCAGATCCGTTTAAAATATCCCGCTCCGAACCGAAAATACCCAAAAATATCAGTATCAGTGCCGTTTCGATTCCGTTTCAGATCCGTTTTTTTTTGTTTTTCAGTTTTTGGATATGATACAGATCTGTTTACGATTTTTGGAGTTTCGGATACGTTTCGGATCTGTTTAAAATATCGAACCCAAAATACCCAAAAATATTCGTTTCGGTTCCGTTTCGTTTCCGTTTCAGATCCATTTTTTTTTTGTTTTTCAGTTTTTGGATATGATACGAATCTGTTTACGATTTTTGTAGTTTCGGATCTGTTTAAAATATCCCGATCCGAACCCAAAATACCCAAAAATATATGTTTCGGTTCCGTTTCAGATCCGTTTTTTTTTGTTTTTCAGGTTTTGGATATGATACGGATCTGTTTACGACTTTTGGAGTTTCGGATCCGTTTCGGTTCCGTTTCAGATCCGTTTTTTTCGTTTTTCAGGTTTTGGATATGGTAGGATCTGTTTACGATTTTTGGAGTTTCAGATCCGTTTCGGTTCCGTTTCAGATCCGTTTTTTTTTTGTTTTTTAGGTTTTGGATATGATACGAATCTGTTTACGATTTTTGGAGTTTCAGATCCGTTTCTGATCCGTTTCGGATCCGTTTTGGATCAGTTTACCAAATGGAAGAACAAAATAGATACATGTTCATCACTATTAGTGACCCTGCAAAAAATATATTGTGTGACGAAGGTTTACAAGATCCAAAGGATCGAAGGAAGATATTGTGTGACGAGTCGCTGCATTCGTTGTTCCGTGTAAAGACCATTAACATGTTTCAAATGAACAAGGCATTAGCCAAGCATATTTGGCCCTTACGTGATGGAAATGGTACTTTCCTTATCATAATTCTGTATTCAGAGTTTATTAAATTTCACTAAGTTCCGATAGCCTAGTGTTAATGATAATCGTGGAGAGCTACATGTAGAATGTTTTTCTGAATTCTTCATTGGCTTGATGCGTCTGGTACAGTCATCTTGGACTCCATGAAAATAGTTATATATTTATCGACGTCCTGTTTGGTCTGCCATTGCCCCTAATAACCTTAAATAGCTTGATTGGCTAATTCGGACCGTGTGTCTGAAATCAATGACTTGACTGTATAGATCAATCATGTTAAATTGTGTGGAAATCTATTCATCAACTGTTTGGTTTGACAAATTGGGTTTTTAATGTTAAAGGGGGGGTTAGGTTCTTTTCCCTGCATTTTGTTGCACTTTAGGATTCTTATATATTTTTGCAAGAAACTTCTTCAATGAAACATCAGCTTTATTTTGGGTTGGAGATAGCAATTACTGAGTTAGTTAGTTGTATCCACCACGAGAACAAGTACAATAAAATGATTTTTTTCAGGGTGTGTAAACAGTGTGAAAGAAGAAGAAAATGAAGAGGCATCAGGGGGAAGAGACGAGAATGAGGAAGAAGAAGAAGATGATGAGGCATCACGGGCAGGAGACGAGAACAAAGAAAAAAATGAAGAAGAAAGTGAAGAGGAAGTGAGGAGTTTACGGAAACGCAAAAGAAAAAAGTTAGTTTTCTCTTCGTCTTTCAGCTCTTCTATTCTCCCGCTAGCTAAAAACTTAGTTTGCAGCCTCTCGCCGGAGCTTCAGACTTTCACTGGGGTAACAGAACTAGCCAGGACAGAGGTGCATGGCTGACTTGAGTGAATTGGTTTCTTTTCGTGTTGTAACTCAAGCTCTAAGCTTAATTTGAGAGCTATTTTTCTTAACCAAATCCTTTGTGTTGACAATTTGTCTGGTGGATGGTTACAGGTTGTGAAAAAGCTTTGGAGATACATAAAGGAGAACAATTTGCAAGATCCGAATGATAAACGCATAATAATATGTGACGAATCATTTCCATCTCTGTTCCCTGTCGACTTCATCATTATGTTTCAAATGAATAAACTTCTAACGAAGCACATATGGCCTTTAGAGGATACTGCAGGTATCTGATGACTGAAAGGTTCTTACATTTTCTGGAAGACATCTTTTTTTTCCAGTTTAGATATTTTGTATCTGTTCTTCTTCCATAGGAGAATCAGTTGGCTTTAACTCTCCAAAGAATGGAAAGCAGAAAATGGAATCAAACGAAGGTAAGAAAGCTGGAAGAGTTTCATTTTGTCCTGTTTTTTTTTTCATCTATGTATTAAAATGAAGCATATGCATTTAATCACACACAGAGAGTGATGAACCGGAGGACGAAGATAAAAAGCACAAGAAAGTTTTAGTCTTCTTTCTCCCCTTCCACTTTCTGATTCTCTTGTAAAGTTCTTGGGTAATGGAGAAAAGTCGTTGTCGAAGGAAGATGTAGAAAAGAGATTGTGGGAGTTCATAAAAGAAAATAATCTTCAGGTGTGCTGTTTACTATCACCGTAGAAGTCTCTCTAAACCGTTTTTCTCGTACTTATTACTTGTTTACAATTTTTTTCTTCCAAAACTTAGGATCATTCTAACAAGAGGAGAATCATATGTGATGAGAAGCTGAAAGAACTCTTTGAAGAGGATTCATTTGAAGACACATCGGTCTCAGAACTTTTGACCCAACACTGATCAAGACCGAACAATGACATGAAATGCGTAAAGCCATGACCTTGATTTAGCCCTCCTTCACTGGTCAGTTAAAGACTCAAAAGGTATAAGACCATAATTATGGCTAAGAACTCATACACTAGTTTCTTACCTATATTATATTTATTAATTATTAACTTTAAAGTAAAAAATAAAAATTGACCAATCAAAATGTAACAAGTGTAGAGAGGGTTCTTAAAATGAGGTTTTTGCTTTCTTCCGTAAGAGACTATTCTTGTTCAGCTCTTGTCTCTCTCCTCTTTTTATTAATATTTTATTGTTAAGAGCTTCTATTAGAAGCTGCAATGTTTAGAGCATCATTATCCCTTGAATGGGAGAGAGTCTCTTAAAAAAAAAAACTAATATTTTATTTGGTTGGGTTTCTTAAATCTAAGAAACCCATGCCAAAAGTTTCTTTATTAAGAAACTTTTGACATGGGTTTCTTAGATTTAAGAAACCCAACCAAATAAAATATTAGTTTTTTTTTTTAAGAGACTCTCTCCCATTCAAGGGATAATGATTCTCTTATGCTCTAAGATTTTGGAGACGTGAGCATATGGCGTTTTTCTAATTATGCTTGCAAGTGCACCTACCCATTTGGAGTAGTTTTCAAATGTTGTTGTCTTTTTGGTATATAGTGACAAAACTAGAATCATGATGGATGATAAGATCATATTTTATGACCGAACCAATTGTTTCAATCATTTCCTTTGTCTTTAACCATAGGAAATAAAACTACCAAAAACAAAAAACTTTGTCGTACTCGTCATCAATCTCTGAATATCTGCTCATGAATCTATGCATTAAAATTGTTGATATATGACTTAAAGTTTTAAAATTGCTGTTTAGTAGAGAGCAACATAGTTTGTTTATTAAGAATGTAATGACTTTTATGTAGTTTTTGTCAAAAATAAAACTTTATATTTTGATTGGTATAAACAGAAAAATATCTTTCATTATTTAGCTGATTAGATATAATTCATAATTCTTCACCAGTCTTGTAAATCTCATCTTATGAACGAAACAGGTTTTCAGAAAGAAATAACTTAAATAAATATATTGGAAAAAATTGAGGGAAATAATTTGAGAAAAATAGTTAGATAATAAATACACAGTCAAATCTTGAAGGTTATTTTCTGGTAGAAAAAAACATTTTTTTGGTAGAAGAAAATAGTTAGATAAATAAATGCACAGTCCTCCTAGATGATGGTTTCACGGTCATGGATTCTATCATCGGGATTTCTGCAGTCCATGTGAGAAGAATATCATTCATTTCACGTTCTTCCACCTTTTATATCCACCATTTGGTCTACGCGGTTCAAGATTATCGATTCGCAAATTTTAGTATAATCTGGGAATATTGTCGTATCATCGGCTCAGCCTCGGCTTAATGTCACCGAGCCTGTGCTAATCCGAATCTTCGTCCTCAGAAACAGCAACAAGAATGTCTTATGGAACTGGAGGCTTTACACCATGGATTGTGGCAACTGGCAAGAAAGCAAGGATATGAATGCATGGGGAAACTTCTTTTTGAGATTTTATTTATGTATGTATATTATTTTCTTTCGTTTTTTCTTTTCCAATTTAGGTATTCTATAATGTTTCGATTTATTTATTGCGAGATTAATTGAACACTATAATGGGTTTATAGCAAAAGGATGTCAACTTTGTTGTGTGATGGATCCGAGATCCAACTCAGAATCAGGGTTAGAAATAGGATTTTTGGATTGTTTGTACTGCAAGTTTTCTAAGAACAATGCTTCTTTATTGAATTTTCGAAGGAAACGAGTACAAGGTACAATGCTACGTCTAAGAAGTATTCTCTTGAATCGTGAAAAGCCAACCTCTTTTCCCTTTGTCTTCCTTCTCTTTTTATAGCTTTTTCCTCTAAAATCATAAAGGTAAATCCTTTTTCGGAAAAATCCTCTTCTCTTGATTGCTCATTCATTAGACATTAATTCTTTCTTAGATTTCTTCTAACAACCAAATACCTTTGAAGAATGCTAAAAATTGTTGGGTCGATCCTCTTTCTTTTCAGTGGGCTACTTCTTTCATTTTTTCCCCTCTTTAGGACTAATGGCTTTGAAGCTCATTTCTCGCAATTTGGATCAGGTTCGAACCAATTCGAACCAGATTCGGATGTGATGAAAATCAACTCCAACACCGTGTAAATGAACTTTTAATTTAAGTAGTTAAATAATTGAATAAGTGATTGCAAGGTTGATCGGAAACTATTATGTATGTGTATTTGGATAACAAAAAGCTCATGATTTTTTATTATTACAAATTTTGTATAATAATTTCATATATAGTTGTCAAGCAACTAAAAATAACCTTTTATGTCGTGTTAATCAGAAATTAAATAAAAGGAACATACCATATTTTGGTAACGACTTTTTTGGGAGTGTATGAAATAAAGCATTATAAGTTATTGATTTTATTGAGTTTTTGAAAGATTTTGGTAAATTAAGAAAGTAATTGTGATTTTTTAAAAATCGGCTGCAATTTCATTTTTTTTTAACACTGATCGAATCGAACATTACAACATCATTTATATCGTGGATCCAGTGTTACGAGGAGAGCTGCGTCATGGAATCGTTTGTGAAGTTATTCATCTTAATCGCATACGCTGCCAGAGCGATCGACTAGACATCATTTGTAATAGAATTAGGATTAAAATATAAATGATGTTGTAACGTTCGGCTGCAATTTCATTCAAAACCAAATGATTTGAGATTTTATATTTTTACCAAAGAAATTCCACTAAAAAACATTAAGATCTACATTATTTTATAGTTTTTTAAATTAAATTTTGGGTTTTGTTTTTCAAAAATCATTTTTAAACCGTTCGAGTGGTTGCACCACCTTTGCATCCCTGTCACGAAACCAGGGATCGAACCCTGCACCTGCCTCTAGTGAAAGAAACTATTTGCCTCTAGGCTACGATGACAAAAAAAAACCGTTCATTTTTTCAAAAATGTAGATTTACCAGAGGGCTAATTTACCAAATGACTAAACAAAAAGTATTATTTAATTATTTTAGAGTAACAAAAATAATAATATAATAATGAGTGTGTTTTACAAAACATTAGATCCTCTTAACTATATTTTGGGGTCAAAAAGTAATTTACAATTTTTGGAGGTTTGAATTCTTAATTAAATGTAGATTCTTGGTCAGATGTTCATATTTTCCTTTGCTAAAATTTAAGGAATCCAGTTTTTCAAAGATTTTACAATTTGTTAAAGAGAAATCCAAAACCATGTTTTATTGGTTTTTCAAAAGTTATCGTAATTTTCCCCCCTAAAAGTATTATAATTTATATCAATTAATATTCATCTATATTTATGAATCTAAAATCTACCTCAAAAAACCAAAATCTAAAACCTTAGGTCCCAGATTTTTGCAGCTTTGAAATGGTTTTTGGATTTTGGTTTTTAGTTTTTGGTTTTGGTTTTGATTATGGGGTGACTTTTTGTTTTTCAAAAATCTTGATTAGTATTTTAGATTCTTCAAAAAACTAACAAGACTCTTCAAAAAACTCATGTTTTTTGGTTTCTAGATTTTATGTTCAAAATTCAAAAGCTATTCAAAAACTAGATTCCCCATAATTTAGGAATCAACTTTTCTCAAAAACATGATTGGTGTAAAAATGGGTTTTTGGAGAATCAAAAACCAAAAACCAATCTAAAAACCATCACCACCCTTAAAATCTAAAAACCAAACACCAAAAACCAAAAGCTAAAGCCATTTCTAAAACCACAAACAATCAAGGCCTTGATCACTTCAAAATTTAAACCTATTATCTAAAATATTCTCAATAATAATGGATTTGAGAGTATATTTTAAAAGCATCATTTCATTAACGATGAATTTTATTAAAAAATTTTAATTTTTGTTTGAATAACATGAAGTTCAAAATTTTGGTACAAATCACAAAACATATTTTACCTCACAAATTAATAAAACATCTAAGAATAGAAAGAAGTGAGCCACATATTTCCATGAACCAAACCTGCAAGCAAAACCAGTTGCCAACTTCATACCAAGAATGGAAAGAACTTCATAATTGTTTGATGAAATTAAAATAAAGTAGATTTCTACGATCTTCTAAAATATTCGAGAGATTATCGAATCGAGAGTTGGAGATAGAGATGTTGACCAAGTATTTTTAAAATGTTAAAGGCTTAAAATCATTAAGCAAATTGAAAGACATTGTCCCGATACAATGAAGCTTTTGAGTTACAACTTACAAGACATCACAAAATATAAGCAGATACATACTATCAATTGATGTATAATAATATATACCTATAACGTTTTCTTGATTTGAAGGAGATACATAATATCAATTGCAACATCAAAGAAATAATCGCCATAATTTATGCGCATTTAGCATCCAGATTCATATTGCTGATAGATAATTTTTAAAAAATTCTCAGAAAAATTATAAATTTTATTACCACCAAGTTCATATAACGTATAACTAAACAAAGAAATTATTTTTTTACAAAATCTTTTTAAGTTGTAATAACTATGACAAGTAGTAGCCATCTCTTCTAGAGTAAATAATTTATGGACCACAATACGACCTCTCAATTCACTATGAAGTTGATATCATCAAGGCTATACGACAAGAATTTGGGATTTTCTTACTTCTTAGACTTTGATGTGAAAGAGGGTCGGGTTATCAATAGGCCCCTCCTAATAAAAGAAAATATTTACATACTCCACAAGAGAAGAAGTCACCATTTCGAGTATGAAAAACTGGAAAAACATTGTTTTTCATGCGGCTCTCTCCACCACGAGAAGAATGATTGTCTTACTCGCCACATCCTCGATCAAAGCTCTCAAGGTATCAGCCAGAGGAACACATTATCCCGCTTGGAGATCAGGAGAGAGGAAAGACGTGTAAACATCGCTCTAGCTCTCACTCTAGAGGCCAAAGTTTGTCCCCGCCGAGATCATATCCTTCTAGGGATCATAGATACCCAAGGACGTATTCTGATTACCCCACAAGTCGATTTTGTTACCCTCATGAAGATTCCCATGGGCATAGGCTCCATAGCCATTACCCCCTCCATTGTCCCCATTATCAGGATCGCTACTACTTACGTTACGAACATCCAGCTAATCACCACTTCACCCCCCCCCCCAACCAACACAACTAAGGCTTATATTGTATCCTTGGACCTACCATCCTCTCCATTGAGGCTTGAAGCAAGCCTTGGAAAATCCTTACAGAACATTGACTCTAGCAATGAAAAACATAGAACCTCTACAAAAGATTGGTTCTCTATGCCTCAACTGAAGCAAAAGCGCTAGACTTTGGAATGTTTACCACAAAGTCTCAAATGACGGATAAAATTTTATGCTCGGGACGAAGGGTTTAGACAAATCTCCTTATCTCCTCTGAGAATCTTCAAGAGGTGGAAGTTCATTACGACCATGGAACAAAAGAGAAATCAGCTTTGGTAGTTTCCTCTTCCCGTACGAGTATTGTGCAAGGACTATCTATCACCAAAGCATCCATAAAAAGACAAAGAGAAGAGCATCACTCCGAATCCACAATCCAAAATCGCTCCCCTCTCTCATCAGGTTCCCTACCTGTACATTTTCGGCTGAGACTAGCAAGGACTTCACCTCAAGGTACAAAGAAAGCAATTAACAAGAGGAGAGTAGTTGCCCAAACATCAACAAAAAAAGAAGGTCCCAAACAGTCCAGTTTCGGGTGCTGCTTCAAGAAAGAGAAATGCTCTCCGCATCATCGCGTCTCCGAGGAAGAAGACTTGTCCTGCTAAATGATCTCTCTCTAATAAATTAGCAAATGTACCTCATCATGAGGATCCTCTAACTTAAGCTCATATAGCTACTTCATCTAAGGTGTCTCTACCTTCTACTTGTAAGCGTGTGATGGTTTCCCAAAAACCATCTCTTTCTCAATGATCAAAACCAGTTGGAACTGTTAGGGTCTTGAAAGCTCTTTGATAGTACGGCGTCTAAGAGAATTGATATTGAAACTCTTCCCAGACCTAATGTTTCTAATGGAGACAAGACACAAAAATCACATACCAAAAGCTTTGGTTCTTCCAAACCGTTGTCTATGGTGCCCCTAAGAAAGCAAATAGACTTGCAGTGTATAGTGCTATTACCGCTCTACTTGCCTCACGTGATCAAGTTTGGCTCCTTACAGGCGATTTTAATGATATCCTTGATCATGGAGAGAAAAGAGGCGTACCCATGGGCCATAAGGGTTCCTTCATAGATTTCTGATTCTTTGTATCGCTTACCAGCCTTTGGAATGTACAACACTTAAGGAACCCAACTCTCTTGGCTGGCAATGCATCATGACTACCTTTATTCATGCAAGACTATATAAATATCTTTCTAATAACGCGTGGCTGGAGATTTTTCCTTCGAGTCGCTCGGAGTATTTTAGATTTGAGGGTTCGGACCATCGGCCTCTAATCACTTATCTGGATAAGTCACTCCTCAAACGTTGGAAGATCTTTTTGTTTGATAATCAATTGTGTGCTAACGAGGAGGTATTTGACTTGGTATCAACCATATGGGCGGAGGCCGGAGAAGCGAATGTAGAGCGCAAGATCAACTTATGTTGAATTGTGATTATTATATGGGCCTAACAACAGAACATGAACAGCACAAAGCTTATCTCTGAAATCCAAACAGCTCTTGACGCNAGATCTGGGAGGTTTTTAGTCCCTTATATTGCTGGAAATCAGAGATCAAGAGATTTTTATTTGTTTTTCTTTTATGATGGTGTTTGAAAGAGATGGAAAAGTGAAAGTTGGCCGATGGAGATGGAGAAAATTCGATGGATAGGGTTATCTTTG
>OVAN01001065.1:0-45625 GCA_900406275.1 Anastatica hierochuntica | reverse complement strand
TTATTGAATCACCAACAAATTTCTTGATATCAAAATTTTGTTGAAAAAATTCGAGGCTCTTTCATTCATATCAGATGGAAATTCGAATCTAAGAGTGGATGATAAAATAGAATACATAAAATTCTATAATTACTTACTCTACTTTCACGAAAGTTTTTAGACAATCGACCTTTGGAGCCGCGTCTGCTCCATATAAGTTCATACATATCCCAAGACGAAACAAATTGCTGAATCATCGCTTTTATTTTAGTTTTTGCAACAGATGGAGAGTCTATGTGCACAACCAATCCATCAATAACTACAAAAAAATAGTTTAGTAACGAGGACATGTTTTTCGTTAATCGTTGTTTAGGAGTTTTTTGATGATTTTTGATGGAGAAGAACAAGAACAACAACAAGATATCGAGGGTCTGAGAGAGATGACCAAAAGATATGTAGAAAGAGCTTGTAAAGCGATTCTTTATTGATGATAAGGGAAATCGATTACAAGTGTTTATGGTGTTTTGTGTAAAGTTTCGGATCCTTTAACTAGGGTTCTTCTTTTTGTATTTATAGTTATCGAATCAGAATATTTCCATATGTTGTTATGGATAACTTCTATATTCGAGTCTATCAGTACAATAAATAATATTTCCCATAATTCATTGAGGTATTTATTCTTATCTCTTAAGATTTAGATCGGCTACGGGGATATCCATCCTACCTCGGCTATGAGCTCGGCTAGGAAGTGTGTCCTTGGCTATGGCCTTTGTTTACACATGCAACTAGGGAGTTTATTTATGGCTTCTTGGTCTAGTTATGGTCGGACTCTAAGGAATAAAATTTCTCCCAACAGTTGCCTCCCCACTCTTTATTTCAACGTGTGGAATTTGAAAAGTAGATCCTTTCTTAAGAGATTTCGGTTCATACCTTAGTTTTGGGATTGACTTTGTAAAAAAGATAAAATTGAGAGTATTGATTCAGCAATGGCTCTTTGATGTCGCCAGTTCTCGCTTCTATGGCTTCATCCTTGGTGAGTCTCATTAGCGCTAGCGGGCTGCTTCTTTTAGATGAACTCTTGGGTTTGAACTTATGGCGTAAGCTCGGCTTCTGAATTGTCTTTGGCCCATTACCGCTATGGTTAAATTGGCGGGATAGTGAAGAGTCTTGGTCATTTTAATCTTTCTGCTTGCCTCCTCATAGTCAGATTAGGATTTTCTCTAAAGAGACCATCAAATCCTCTGATTTTCCTAGTAAGTCCTTGGCATATTTCCGGTAGATCTCGCTTTCTTTTTCCCTTTGTAGTGATTGTGTTGATGTGATGGTAGTAGATCTTCGATTTCGACTTAAGGTTTCACCATTGATGGTCTTCTCTGAGGATCTTTGAGCAGGTTCTGACAATTTCTCCTCAGATCTTGCAGATCTCCAATGGTTTCCATCGTTTGCATCTTTGTCGCTTCAACTTCTAGTACTAAGATAATTTTTCCTCGATCTTTGTAGCGAATCAACAGCCTTAGTTATCTGATCCTTTTGACGAACTTGGAAAAATCGCTAAAGTGCGGCTTTTAACGTCCCATTAATTGTGTTTGTGGACATGCACCCTAACTGTCTTTCCTTCAGGCTTATAGGTCCGAGATGAACTCTTCAAAGGATCGGCTTCAGAATCGCTAAGGAGTCTCTTGGACTTCCCAAAATTTAGGGGTCACCCTTGGGTTTACTTCGTTGTCCAAGGTCGGAGATCTTGTGAGAATAAGGAGCCGAGACCATCGCTTCACTTCATTATTTCCATCGTGCTTCGAACCCAGTCTGAAGGTGCGGAATGCCTGTGATGACGGAGTGACAACCTTTGAGATCTACCATCGATCTCGGCAACGATGGTGGGCCATTGACTCAGTTACCGCCATGGTTATCCGAATGGAAGTCCACCTTGGTGATCTCTTCTTACCGTACAGGAAACCCTTAGCGTTTATTTCGACTTTGACGCTACCAAGGCTGTCAATGATGAGGATTAATGGAGTGAAAACGACTCTTCAGACTGAAGATGAGACGCATCAACACCAAAAATCATGGTCGGAAGATGGAGGAACCCTTAGTATGGTCGACAGGCCGTGTTAGGCCATTCTGACAACAACAACCACAATGGACGGACTTGGTTCCCTTTGGACTCTACGGGGTCTATCACCACCATGGCAGTAGAAGGACTCGAGTCTTCTTCAGGTTGTTGGTGAGTCCTCCCTTAGGCGTTTCTTCCCTATCTTTGGCTCTGGTGTTTATATTCTGATCTGATCTGATCTACCATGGGGATACTTGATGTAACTCCTGGTGTGGATCTGAATTTTGTATATAGGCATTATGGATCCAAGGAGAAGAGGCATCCTTAGCTTCAGCAGAAGTCCTTTAGAGCATTGCATGGCTTCTCACCTTAGCTTAGTCGTTCAAGATGTATTGATGAAACCAAATGTAGTAGTTTTCATTCTTCTGAGAAGATGCTTTGTTGTATTTGGCTTGCCATCATTCCCTTGTTAGAACTTTTCTGATTATGTAATAAAATCCACAAGCTCCTTATCCTTTCCTATATTTATTCTCTAAACTTGTCGCCATGGCCTTCTATCGCATCTGACTTGGCTTCTCACTTTTCTAGTCCATCCCTTGCCTTAGTCTTGGCCCTAGGTCATGGGAATCTGAACTGACTTCCGAGGTAGCCATCATCTTTGAATGCATGATATAGATACTTCATCAAATAACCTTTCCCTCGTCATTTAAGGGATCATATCAACGCCTCATCGCAAGAACATCATTACCACTAGTGGAGGCCATGAAAAACCTTGTTAATTCTTCAATTAGAAAAAGTTTTGATACCTCTGATGGCTTTTCATTGAGGGGACATAGAAGTTAACGATTGTTGTCTTGGCTTTTATGCGTTCGTTTCGGCCAGCGCCATATTTTTCCCTGCATGATTTTCTTTGCGGATGTTGAACTTCTTTTTGGTCTTTGTGCCAATGAGCTCGTTCTTAGTTTGTTTAGCCTCAAAACTCTTTGTGTCTTTGAGATCCGAAATTTTAATCTTGCTAAGCCCCTGGGGTTTTCATCCCATTTTATGTTTGCTTCTTCTTACTACTTTTCACTCCTTTGACCTTTTTATTGCTCGATCAATGTATTAGTCAATTATCTTAGTGGACATACTCTATCGAGGAGACGCCGAATCAACATTAAGGTATAAGGGAACCGCTGCAGCTGCCTTTGTAACAAATGGGTTTGTGCTGGATTATGTCCAAACTTCTTTTTGAAGGTGTAGACTATGGAATCGAGGTCCATTTTTTAGATGTTCGATCCTATCGCGCCCATGGTTGATCTTTGCTTAGCTAGCTCCTTGTGTTCTCTTCTGAGTTCTCGGGTTTTCTTGCTTTTGGGCATGAAATTTAAACTTTATGGGGTTTTCGGCCTTGGAAGGTTGAAGCACTCTTTAGCTGCTGGTTATGGTCGCGGTGCTGGGGCCCAAAGATCCATAGCTTTGGTAGATTCAAGCTCTTTCGTCGTTGAATCTCGCTTCGAGGCAGCGTGGGGCACATGTGCCTAGTGGACTATGGTCTCAGGGTCATTAGATTTACAAACTCTCAGTTTTGGTATCTAAGCCCCGGGGCACATGGCCTTAGAGATCCAGGGCTCCGTGATTGTCATAACTAATTTTAATTGTCGGGCATCTAGCCACGGTGAACCATGGGTTAATATCTGTCAGAGTTGATGGAATAGCCTTCATAAGCGCTTAGTTGTCAAGCCTTAGGCTTGATTTGATCATGTTTTATTACATATATCAATGGGCAAAAGGCCTTAGTGGGCGTAAAGCCTTAGTGGGCATAAAACCTTAGTGGGCACAAGGCTTGGGTTAGTTATTCGAACTCGTTTGGCACACCTACCTCTGGGCACACCTCCCTGTTTCGACATTTAGTCCCTGGGCACGAAGCCTTATTGACACTTTGTGTTAGAGTTTTGGCTAGCTTTATTGTGACTGACCGGTTTTAAGTTTTTCTATGAGTCGTGTACTAGGATGGACAGGGGTGCACATGTTCCAATAGTTTTGCTAGCTCATAGATTTGATGCATTGCATCTACCACCATTAGGAGCCTGTCCGCATTTCACCATGGCTTTTCAGCCATGGTTTTTAGGAGCCCATCCGCATTAGATGGACCCTAGTTAGCAGCATGTCCGCATTTCGCCATGGCTTTTCAACCATGGTTTTTAGGAGCCCGTCCGCATTATATGGATTTTTTAAATTGGCTTGTTAGCCTTGGCGGGTCTAGGATTGTACCCTATTTCCCCCGAAAAGAAAGGCGCATGCATCAGTGATGCTTGCGGCTTTCTCTGTTTAGATTGCCCGATTATCCCTGGTTATTACTAACCTAGGTTTTCATGGTCAACCCAGTCCACAACATTTAGGCTCGATCTTATCATTTTCGGAGGCGTTTAATTTATATCGGCTTTTCTTTAAAAAGAATCGCTTAGGTGATAAATCGCTCTTTCATTGAAAATTGATTTTTAATCTAGAGTTCCCCCTGCATCATGGACGATTAAATATGGAAAAAACCAAAACTAAAATCCCCCAACCATGGCCCGATAGTTTATTGGGCGCCTTGGTCTAGGGGTTTGCTTACCTCGATCAATCATCGTGCTACTGTAATGCTCGCCTTTTTCCTGTGGTCCTGCCTGCCTAACCAGTACGCGACATTATTCTTCGAGGGCTGCTTTCTTCATGCAATGGCTCGGCAGAGATCTCAATGGTTATGGCCATCGAGCGGGGCTTTGGACCTATGGCTCTAAGGGTCGTATGGTTGCTTGAGCGAGCTCTTTCCTAATCTCTTTTAATCTCTCTTATTCCCCAAGGTGTTGGGAATTTCAGGGACTGATGTAGAGTTGATGGAACAGCCTTCATCTGATGTATCCAAGGCCTCCCCATTATTGTGTTGTTCGCCAAAGAGCAATCCATAACGAGGAACTTAGTCCTTTGATTGATACCTCCGGCGTATACTGGTAAAATTACTTCTTCGGTGGTTTACTACAATTTGACACTGAATCCGTTTAGAGAAGTGGACTTTCTGTTGATCTCTACTTTGTTTAGTCCCAAGCGTTCGAAGGCGTTGGTGAAGGTTATATTAGTTGAGATGTCATTGTCGGTGACGATACGCCTCATGAGGCAGTTCACAACTTTTAATGATATCACCAGGGCACCATGGTGCCACTAGTAGAGTTCTCGGCTATAGCCACATGAATTTTCATGGCTATAGCCAATATTTCGTGGCTATATGACGAATCATCCACGAAATGTCATGATACAAAAAACGTGGCTATTGGATCGTAGCAAAAAAAATTTCGTGGCTAATCGTAGAATTTTAGTCACAATTTTGCCACGATGTTTTTGCGGCCCATTTAGCTACGATTTTCTACGTATATTTCGTGATTAGTTGCCACAAATAGACATGATTAATTCTTGTTTATTTTTGTCACGAAATTGATACCTTTATTTTCGTAGTTGTTATGTTAGCTACGTTTTTTTTCTTGACAAATTCGTGACTGTTTTTAGCCACGAAATAGATGTGGAAGTTCGTTGCATTTTTTTGTTTGTCACGATATATTTCGTGGTTATAGACGAAAAAAATAAAAAAAATAAAATAAAATGCATTATATAAACAAATAATCATTAGAGCGGCAGAAATGGTACAGTGGTTACCACCTCTGTTGGCCAAGCTCACTTACCCGGGGTGATGCTCTTTTCAGGGAACTACTAAGCTACTAGGCTGATGACAAAAACAAATAATCATTAAAACCTCTTGTTTTGTTGAAATTAAAAACAGAAAGGCATTCATAATATTACAAAATACTCTTAAAAAGTTACAAGTTATAACCACAAACTTTGTGGCACAAAAGATACAAGTTCAAGATTAGATCTTATAAGTCCAAACGATACAAGTTCTATATAACCTTCTACATCAACATTATCTTCTAAACACCTAGCTCTTCAGCAAATCATCTTTCCAAATCAGATTGTTGATTTTTGTTAAGAGGTGGAAGCTGCGCTCGGGGTGATGAATGACTTGATGATGCTTGAGGTTGAGTTGCTGGTGGAGTTGGGGTTGCACGAATAGAGGGAGTAGGGGTTGCACCAACAGAGGCTTGATTAGTGAGAGCTTGTAGAATCTAATTGAGGGAGAACTTGTTACCACCAACTCTTCCTTGAACTCATTCTTGAAGGTGTTGAGGTCTTCCTTGACAGCTGCAGCGTCAGACTCCAATCCACTAATGCGGAGCTCCATGTCTAGGCTTCGCTTCAACAAGACAGGAGGAGGCTCAAGAGTGGATTTCTTGTGCTTAGCACTACCAAGGCCATAGACCCTTCCCTTGCGTGTCTGCCTGCGCTGAAAAAGAAAACATCAAATTCACAATCACAACAACATTAAACTTACAGAACCAAAGCAATAACTACCCAAAGTTCTTGCAGCAAAAGATGTATCAGATTCATAATAAGATTCAAAACCAGAGCAATAACAGACCATCACAACAATAAGCAAGAGTAAAGAGTTTTGTGAATTAGATTATTCAATATGATGCAAACAGAAGATAATCAGACTTAATAAGAAAAGAAAAAACAGTGAGAATCAAGTTCAATTCAAACTCAATTATAAACAAAAAAGTGATGCACATTATTCTAGAATCAGGTTCAATTCATGTTCAATTCAGATTCAATGTGATGCAGTCAAAAGACAATAAGGCTTTAAAAGAAAAGAATACAGTGACGTAAAAAGAAAAGAATACAGTGAAGACTATAAATTACCTTGATGTACTTTTGGTTGAGGCGAGTGCACCGGGTGTTTGCTGTTGCTCCTATTGAAGCTATATGGCTGTCGTCATTTGGAGTTCCATCATCTGTGAACTCTGCCTCAACAGCTTGCTTAACCTCCCGAACCAAAGACTCTGCACGCTCGTCGACAAATGCACCATCTTTGTTCATGTGAGTTCTCTTCACAAGATCAGTGAATGGAGGTGGCTCATCAAGACACTCCTCAATTATCTACAACAAAGATTAATGTAAGAGTTAGATAGATCATAAAGTAAGCCTTAATAGAAGTAATGAAAAGAAAGAACAAATTACCATGTCATATTAAATTTTGCTGAAGGGGTTAGGACCGGCAGTGTGCTTGTTCATCTTCTTACCGGCATGAGCAAACGTGCGAAATTCAGCAGCTGACTTACTCTTTTCGATAACTTCATCTGTCAACCAATTCTCTAAAAGTTGTGTCAAGTCTTCATCGCTAATGTACTTCGGCTTCTTGCCTTCCCTCTTCTTGTGGCTAATGCGGCCATAAATGGTTATTTGTGTCTACACCTTCCAGTGAGCGTAGATCAGATCATGGAATTCATCCTCCCAGTAGTATTGTTGCTACAAAAAGAACAAGACACATAATATGTTAAGTGTACTTAGATAAATTTAGTCAAACATAATGGAAAAATGAGAGATAACACATAGCTTACAATGACAGCCTGCACCACTTATCTTTCCTCTCTTGTGGTACGTGCTTTCAGCTTGACCAAGGCCCACAATAGTATCTCTACCATGTTGCACGGATGAATCCGTGTACAGAGGGATCAATGTTGAACTTAAAAAGATAAATAAACATAGATTAGTACAAGCTAAGACAAATAAAAGACTATTTCCTATAAGTATTGTATGATAATTAACAAACAGAAAGAACGTTTCAATCTTAACTTACCAAAGGGCTCCATTAAGTTTATTCGGATGGAGGTGTGGCTGATAGAGTCTAGCCGGAGCTCGTAGCAAGGCTTCTTCTGTTCTCCTGACATAGGTAGGAGATGCGGATCCTGCTGAGGAAGAGCCAACACCTCCAGTTGGTATTGACTGATTGGATGGTGGAGAAACTACAGGAGTAGACTCAGATCTGTTTCTGATCTAGGCTACTCGATGTTGTGTACCTTAAACACAGCAAATACAAGTGTTAAACCAGTTAGTTAGATGATGTAATCAATAAGAAAATGACTTAAGAATAATCTAAAGTAAACATACATAGAGCATTAACAAAACAATACCTAAACATTATATATAATTAAGCATTATAACATAATCAGAATATGACAATATCCTACCAATTCCTAAACCATCATAATATAACAAATATCCTACGAATTTCTAAACCATTTGTACATCAAAAGTAATGACAGTAAAGATAACCATATGAAACAATAACAATGACAGTTACTATAAAGATAACCATATGAAACAATAACAATGACATTAAGATACAATAACAAAAATTCAGAAGATGACTTGATGTGAACAACAAAACCACAACTCAATCATCTCAACCTTAAAAGTCCTTTTTGTTGAATAGTACATAGTCTAATGACAAACAAAAAAGAGAAAAATAGTACGCTAAATAGAAGAAGAAGCAGAGAAATAAAAAACAAGATACAATATTATCTCAACAAGATCCTAAGCTAAACATAGAAAGACACAATCCTAAGCTAAACATTGAAAGACACAATCCTGAGCTAAACATAGAAACCTCTGTATGTTCTCTCGAGCATAACCTAAGCTATCCCTATAATCATGAATCAAAACCCACAACACAAGCTTCAAAATATCCATCCAAAAATCCATAAAAAGCAGAACAATAATCAAAAGACATAAGCTTTTCTCAGCAAGATCCTAAGCTAAATATATGTAGTAATAAACATAACAAACAAAACTCGTAAGAATAGAAGCAAATTGAATCGAATCCCTAAGAACAGAAACGCATGCTCAACGATATAACAGGAGTCACAACAACACCATGAGAGATAGAGAAGCAGAGATCTATACACCAAAAAGAATGAAATCGTAACCCTTAAGAACAAATCAAAATTGTTAATGGAAACCCTAACTCCAACAGTATTAAAATCCTAATTTGACCAAATGAAACCAAAATATATACTAAATCGAAACGTAAACCATTACCCAGAGCCTAAATTAAACCCTAAATCAACAACGTAGTTTTTGATTTCCTAAGAAATACCCAAACCGAAGAAAAGCCATAAGCTGGGATATTAACGGCGGCAACGGCGACAGTTTTAGGGCGAATGGTCAAGGCTGCGGTTGATTCATGGCGACAGGAGGTTAGAGAGAGAGATATCAGTGTGGAGAAACGACGATCGAAGAGTAGAGACAGAGAGAGAGATATCAGAGGAGAGACGATGAAGAGAAGAGATTACCTAATTTTGTTTTCTCGTTAACTGAAGAGAAAGAGAGACATTAAAAAACTTAAGTGTTTTTAGTGGGTTGGGCTTAATGTTTTAGAGGGAATTAATGTAGTTTCAGAGGTAAATGGATTTAGTTTAGGTTGAAAATATTTGGGCTAATTTTTTGTAGGGAAATAAAATTTAAAGGGTTAGAGGTTGGATAGGGTTTAGGGCTTCGATGGAGGTGAGAAAATTTTCAAGAACCAAAAATAAAATTATAGATCTAAATTATATGTTAAATTTATATATCACATAACTAAATTACACAAAATAAAATATATTTTTTGAATTGAGCCGAAGAAAACAAATCGAACCAAGAAATAGTAATACTCGAATGTATCCCCAAGTTTAGGGGTTGGATAGGGTTTAGGAATTATTTAGGGTTTAAAGGAAAATAAAATTTTATTATAATCAAAGAACCGGAACCGAATCGATAATCGAACGGATAACTGAAAATCCAAAAATAATATTATAAATCCAAGTCCTCTAGTCGGAATCGGAATCGAAGTCCACTGGCGCTCCGTCAGAAATGTCGATCTCCACTTGTTCCTCCTCATCGGACTCCTTGTCGAAAAACTCCTCCTTGAAAGACTCGTCAATCAAACCATCCAGGTCCTCCTCCAAAGCCTCCAGAACCAGTTTTGCTTCCTCCTCATGCTCCTCCTCTATGTCCATGTCAATGTCCACAACCTGACCATCCTCCTGGCCTCCTACCGGCTCCTCATGCAATTCCTCCTCCGGATCCTCATCCGAGTCTTCTACTGGATCTTCCTCAGGATCCTGCTATGGCTCAAACTCCCTTCTGGAAATGGAATCTGACCCATCATCAGCTTCACTTACGCCGTTCGAGGATCCTTTTCCAGACAAGGAACCCTGAACATAGGAACCCGATTAGACCTTTTCCAGGAACCTGCCGTAAAAGGAAACTTTCCCAAAATGGAGACTTGGAGGAAATTTTGTATGAAATCATAATGAATCATAATGCAAAACCATGAAATGTCCTTTGGTTTTATAGGAAAACTGTAGCCACGTTTTGTCACGTTTTAGCCACGAAAATTAGCCACGTTTTGTCACATTTTAGCCATGAATATTAGCCACATTTCTAGCCACGACATATTCTGTGGCTAATAGTGGAATATATCCCCTGCTCAACGTCTTATCTTTGCCATTTGGTGTGATGGTTTTCTTGTTGGACTAGCCACAATAGTCACGTTTCTAAACGTGGCTACTATCTTATTAATTTAAACTTGTAAACATCTAGAGCTAGTTTTATAAATAAGACAGATTAATAGTTAATATTTGCTACATAGGTTTTTTATAAAATAAAACATAAATAAAATACAATTTATCTAGAAACTTCCATTTGAATCTAAATCTAAATCAGTACATGACGTTTCTAACTCGTCGTCTGAAACATACTTGTCATTGGGAGAAACCACGGGCAACGAATCATAATCTGAATCATCTTCCACAACATGCGAATCAATTCGCAACATTTCACTCCTTCCAACAACTTGGTTTTGTGTATCATCTTGTAACACATCAAGAGCGGCTTCAGATGTTTTTCGAACTCCTCTAGGCATAACTTTTGTACATGCCCACCAATCTGACGATGAGGTACGACGAACTCGCGAATAAGGAATAAAACATACTTGATCACAACTACGATATAATATGAATTGATCATATTTATCGTATTGTCTATGCGGAGACACTTCAATGAGTCCTGATTTATGTTTCCGAATTCCTCGACCCTCGGTTGTGTCAAACCACCTACATCTAAAAATCATGGCCTTAAGTATTATATCACCAAAATACACAATCATCATTATCTCCTCAATCAACCTGTAATAAGCACTGTTTGTGGTTCCACGAACGCACACGCCGTAATGTTGGGTTCTCTTATCTTGGCCATGGTTATGTGTGTGGAAGCATTACCCTCGTGAAAAGTAAATTGGTAAGGATTTATAAGTATGTTGCGAGCCGTCTACAAAATCTAACATCCACAGCATAAACTCATATGATTTGCTCGCTTTCTTAATCTGTGTATTAATTGCAAAAGTCAAAATTTATCTTAAAAATTTTCATAATAACATTGATTTTCAAATAATATGAGAAACTCACATAGTTTTTAATCCATTCTGCGAAGTTTTGGTCTTTCGCTATTTGTAGATCATTACTACTAATATTTGGGTTGCTCTCCGTCATTAAATTGTCAAACATCATGTTCAATTGTATTAAGACATTATAAAATGACATTGCTACACATGTTTTATAAGTAAAAAATTATATAAATACCCTTTGTAGGGTTCGAATGTATGAAAATTGAGCAACATGAATGTCTGGAGGACAGTGTAGTCAGTTTCAGAAAGTCATCTCTCTTCGGCTTTTCCACCTACTCTACCTTCATGGTAAAACATTGTTGGCACATCTGCATGAAGTTATATAAATCGAATTTCTCCAGGGAGCGAATCTTAGGCTACGACTTCTGGATTCCCAAAGTAATTTCCGGAAGCGGCAGAAATCTCCTCATTAACGCATTGTGCAATAGTGGAAACTACGATATGTGCCTTATTTTTAGCTTTGTTTTTCAGATGGTACATGTATCTCTCTAAAGGATACATCCATCTATATTATACTAGACCACCTAAAGCAGCTTCGTCAGGTATATGCACAGGGAAAATCTTCTCCAAGTTACAAAGTTTCACCGCAATGCTTTCTTTTAAAATGTTAACATCATCACTACGTAATTTCTTTGCTAAGATATCCCGAAAGAATAGTGCTATCTCTAAACAAGTTAATAGGAGTTAGTATAAAGTAGACCATATAACAAAAAAGTAATTACAAATATTTACCTGAAATTGCGATGTAGACACTTTTTGGAAGTAGATTCATAAACGCAAATGGCAGAAGTCGTTGCATGATGACATGACAATCATGACATTTGACGCCCGAGAGCTTCAAATATGTCACATCGATACATCTACAAAAATTTGATGCGTACCCATCTGAAAATTTTACATCAATTTTCAATCATCGCAAAAAGTCTTTCTTTCCTTCTCTCGACAATCGAAATATGGGGACCGACATCATTCCATCTTCTTTAATATCTAACTCTTGTCTTCTACACACAACAGGCAGATCCATCCTCTACTTTGCATTATTGTTTGTCTTCCCAAGAACATTCAAAACCGTGTTAATAAGATTATCAAAGAATTTTTTCTCGCGTGCATGAAGTCCACGCTATGTCGAAGAAGAAGGTTTTCCCAGTACAGCAGGTCCCAAAAGATACTTTTCTTCACCCAATTGTGATCTGTCCCGTAGCCAGATATTTTCCGAGCAGGGTTCTCATGTTCATTCCCTCCACAATCAATTGTTCTGGATAATCTCGCGATGATGTTGATTCTTTCGTGGAGAATTTCCTCTACGTTCAACCATGGTGGAGGAGGATCAGATATTGTCTTCCCTCCTCGAAAAGCTAGGACATTTCACCTATAATGATGATTTTGTGACAGAAACATTTGATGACAGTCAAATCAACTATGTTTCCTGCCATGTTGAACCAAAATGACTATAAGTCGTCCAAACAATAGGGAAAAGCTAAAAAACCATGTGTCATCCATCCTGACATCATGCCATAAGCTGGAAAGTCATTAATTTTTCACATTAATGCAGCTCGCATCGTGAATCTTTGTCGCCTCGAGATATCATATGCTTCTACCCCGTCACTCCACAAACTTTGTAATTCTTCAATAAACGGTTGCAGATAAATATCTATGCTTTTATTCTGATGTCTAGGCCCAGGAATTAGTACTGTTAAAATGAAATACTCTCTTTTCATACACATACCGGGAGGTAAGTTATACGGAGTTACAATTACAGACCAGACCGAGTGGGCTTCACATTTCATACCAACAGGATTAAACCCATCTGTTGCTAGTCCTAGATTAATATTCTGACTTTCTGCAGCAAAATGAGGATATACCTTATTAAAATTCTTCCATGCTGCTCCATCAGAAGGGTGGTGCATTTCTCCTTTAGGAGACACATGTTTCACGTGCCAACACATTTGCTTTGCAGTCGCCTCTAGTTGGTATAAACGCTCCAACCGTTCGTGATTGGCATATAAAAAATCCTTTGTTTGGGACGCTTCTTTCCTTTCCCATTGTTTTGGTAGTATCTATCTTTCCCACAAAACCGACAAATCAATATCTCTTGATCTTCCCTCCAAAATAACATGCAGTTATCTTCACATATATCAACCTTAACAACTGGCAGCCCAAGCGATCGCATTAACTTCTTTGTCTCATAATATGAAACAGGAGCTTTATTTGGCTGTGGTAGAACATCTCTTATAATTTGTGATATCTCGTCCATACATGACTCCGCCAAATTATGATCGGTTTTAACTTTTATTAATCGTGACGCCAAGTATACTAGAGAAATACCTTCAACACATTCATCGTACAGTGGTTGATTTGCGGCTTCAAAAGCTGCAAAGGCCCTATCTTCATTGTGGTCTTCATTTGTTGCTTCATTGCCTGCGTCTTCTACCTCGGCATATTGTTGTTGGTATGGCTCTACTATCCCTGCATATTGTTGCTGATATGGCCCTTCTCCGTAAGATTGTGGTGTTGTTGTGTACATAATTTAACGCATATTTATCATCATTTAGTATGTGTTTTAGTTGCATTTAGGTTGTATGTAATGCATTTAGGTGTTAGAATTCATAAAGTTTATAAGTTGAGTCTTGTTTACGATTTTGTCTTTGCATTGCATTCTTTTGTATTTGTAGGTACAACCTTTGGATGAGCAAATTGAAAGCTTGGGATGATGGATTGTTGATGCTTAAACGGTGAAGAAACAAATAGAATCAAGAGCCAAGTGAAAGTGGAAAAGAGAGTATATGCAAATAATACGCCATTCCGACGACAATTGAAAGAACAAGAAGAAGAAGCTGCCAAGGAACCCTACCATCGACCCAGAGGTCGACACTAGCCCACTTTGGGTCGATTCCAGCCTCAGTTGAGGTTCTACTGTCCAACGTGAGCCAGCATCGACCCAGAGGTTGATGCTAGCCTCCCTTGGGTCGATGTCATGCCACTTTGACGTGATTTAATGATTCTAGGGCACCCTCTCACCCCCCTTTTAGTATAAATACATCCTCTTAGCCACCCATAACATTTATGCTACCTTAGCTTGTGTTTGTTATGTGTTCTTGAGTTTCTAAATGATTTAAAGATTTGTAAACACTTTTGTGCTTAAATCTCTCTAAATCATTTATGTGTTTCTCCGCTCTTTAGATCTATTGTTCGTCTTTGTTCTTCATCTCTTTTTTTCCCTTTTTCTAAGATTCTTCCTTTCTCACAAAGTTGGGATTTTTCTAGGATCTTCTTGTGTTTGTTTGCATTTAATCATCTCTTCTAATCTCTTCTCACTTCAAACATGGATTTTAAAGAGGCTTGTGACACTTCTGGTTTTTTCATGGGCCTTAGTGAGTAGAACACATTGGATTTTGGATTGGTAGATTAGGGAGTGATTAGGTAGTTAGATAATAATGTCTAAGGATAGAATGAACTTAAATCTCTATGGTTTAGGTGTTCTTAATGCTAGATCTAGGATAAAAACTTGATCTTGACATGTATGCATTTCACACCCGAGAGGTGTTTGATGAAATGTCTAGGAAAACCTAAAGCATGCTAAACTTAACTTAGCCAACCGAAGTTGATTGCTAGGGAGTTTAGTGACTATATGGACTTTTTCTTAATGATTTTTAATTAATTTATCATTTGCAACAAAACGATAGTAGAGTGAATATAATCAATATGGAAATGGCCTATTGTCACGAGTGTGGATTAGGCTAGTAATGATTCCTCCGTTGTGAGACTAGTTCTTTTTATTGACTCTTTCTTGTTAGTTAGCCACTTAATTACCTCTTCTCAATTGCCAATCCAATTTCCATTTCTGCATCGTTTTAAGTCTTGTTAGTGTGTGTTTAGGTTGTATTGCTTGTTCTTTATTATCTTTGTGCCACCACTTTTCTCTCTTCCTATTTGCTTAGCTTAGGAGTTTTTGTATACTCTTAGTGCTTGAATCTCTAGTTCTTGTGGGTTCGACCCTTAAATACTACAATCGACATAGCCGTATACTTGTGGTTAGTAGGGATTGTTAGTGATTAAGGCTTATAAATTTAAAACTTGAAATTGAGTTAATCACAAGCGAAACCTAGCCTCATCAGGTGTCGTCGATGATTCTCCAGCAGCATAAAAATCTTCTCTGTGGCTTGACCATAGATAGTAATTCCCCTTTAATCCGACTCGGTAAAGAAGACGGGATACAGTTCTTGCATCATGTTGCTTCGGTTTTGACATTTTACACAAGGACACTTGTATGAATTTATTATGCAAAAAAATGGAACGTTTGGTTGCTTTTATAGAGAAAATTTAGCCACGTTTAGTCACGTTTAGCCACAAAATATACCCACGTTTTTTGCCACGACAATTTACGTGGCTAATTTTCGAATATATTCGAAAGCATAAAGCAGCTTAATGTCTTCTCTCTGCCAGTGGTCCCTGATTTGATTGGTGGGGTGTTTTTCGGTGGATTAACAACGTATATAATCACGTTTATAAACATGGCCATCATTTTATTAATTTAAAATTGTAAATATCTAGAGCTACAATTATCGTGTGCCGTAAGTGTGACGATATAGCCACGTTTTTTGCTACGTTTTATTTCGTAACAAGTTTGCCATGGTATTTGCTTGAAAAATCGTAACTATTTTTTGCCACGATTATTTTCGTGAAAGTTTCGTGACTATATTTACTCACGTTTTTGTCACGACTAGCCACGTCTTCTATTTTGTGGCAATTTGTAGCATTTCATGGCTTTTATAGCCACGATTTGGTTACGGTTAGCCACGTTTTATTTTTCTTGGTTTTTCTGATTTCGTGGCTGGTTTACCCCAACCACGATTTTTTCGTGTCAGCTTTGTTGATATAGCCCAAATATTTACTAGTGTGCGGAGTGATCACTTCTTCTTTGATATTGGTTGCGAAGCTTATTACGCCCGGACCATCTTCGCGTTCTTTGCTAATTGCCATGACATCTACTCTGTGGTGGATCTTAGCAGCGCGAGTGCTTCTTTTGGCTGCAGAGATTGTCACTTCGCTTACCTCTGACCCTCATGTAATGAAGTTGATGACATGATCTTGCCTAGGGGAATAAGGCCTTGGCCCCATGGGATGTTATCCTTGATTTGTTCGTGATTGAGCGCCTTTGCTCTATCCGAGAGGAACTCTCGTAGCTATCCCTTCCTGAGCAACTCATTACTTCGACCCTTAGCTGGAAGCAATCCTCCATTTGGATGCGTCTCTCTTGTGCTGAGGGCCCGCATTTTCATTGGCCACTTGGCTTTTCCGGTCAGATGTCCCAGCTAAGTCATTATTTCAGTTGAGGATATCATCATGTTGGACATGTCGGGCCAGGTCATGGGAACATACTTCTTGTTCTCCGCTTTTATTAAGGGCTTCGGCCATCCTTTGGAGCCACCCTTCATGGAGTTTTCAGGACCAGACTTAGCGTTAGATTTATCATCTTTGGTGGTCCTAGAATGTTCATGCCCTTTTGGATGGTATCTGTGCACTAGCTAGGCTTGATAGGCTTGGTCCTCCTCCCATTTAATTTCAGTCCATGCTTTGGAGAGTACGTCCTCCATAGTGTGGCAGGGGTATTTGGTGAGGTCTTTTTACAGGTCACCGTCGTTCAACTGTTCTTGACTGAATGTTGAGATGGTCATAGAGGTGACGCAGTTAGGAACTGACACTTTCTCCCTATTAAATCGGTGGAGATACTACCTCATGCTCTCGTCTGGGCATTGCTTTATTTGGTAGAGATCGTCAGAGGGGCATCTTAAAACTCACCTGCTAGCGAACTGCTCGATAAAACAGTTCGTTAGCATCGCGAAGGAGTTGATGGAGCCATTGGCTAGGTTTGAGTACAATAGTAAGGTTGGGCCTATGAGGGTTCCTCCAAATCCTTTTCACATACAAACTTTAAAGTACTCATAGTTGATGGGGGTGGTGAGCATGCGTTGGAGATACTGTGAGAAGTGCTTATCTGGATCAGTGGTCCCATCGTATAGTCATGACCGGCCAAGCGAATCTTTTAAGGACTTCGCTAAAGGCGATAGCATCGGCGAAGGGCGTGTCCGCGTAGGAGTTGGGAGTGCTCATGATAATATGTGGAGCTACTCCCGGCAGAGGCTTTATCATATTCTCCATGACTTCTAGCCTTCCTATTAACATGGTTTCTACACCAAGGGCCTCGTTAGCTTTTCCTCGTAGGGTGTGCTACGGCCGTCGTGATGGTGAGAGTTTGGGATTCGGGTAAGCCCTGAGGTTGGAGTCTAATGCATCTGAGTCTACTTCGTTGGCGTTTCGCCTAGTGGCTGCATCGATGGGACTTTCCTTTTGAACCTAGCACGCCTTTCGTTGTCTTTGTCGTCGCCATCGGGTGTATGAGCGTCTGTCTTTGCCGCCGAAAATTTAAGAATCGCGTTGTCGTATTCTAGCTCCTTCACTCGACCTTCGTTCTCTCTTAGCTTTGCCACGATCAGCTCGTACTTTTGAAGCTTTGCCGCGATCATCGCATCGTCTACTGTCTCGGGTGTTTCCTCCTCGGGTTGAGTTGCGACTACTTCCTCAGACGTTGATTTGAGGTTTTTGCTAGTTTTTGGTTCGGATGAACTGTTAGATTCGTTCATCTTTGTTTCTTTGTTCTTGTTGAAATCTCCCCCTCCTTCTAGCACAAAATTGTTTAGGTGTTCTTTGGTGATTCTTCGATGGAGAAGAACTAGAACAAGATATCGAGGGTTTGAGAGAGATGAGAAAAAGATATGTAGAAAGAGCTTCCAAAGCCTTTCTTTATTGATGTTAAGAGATATTGATTACAAGTGTTTATGGTGTTTGTGTAAAGTTTCAGATCCTTCAACTAGGGTTTTTCCCTTTGTATTTATAGTTATCGAATTAGAGTATTTCCATATTTCTTTATGGATAACTTCTATATTCGAGTCTATCTATACAATAAGGAATATTTCTCTTAATTCATTAAGGTATTTTTCCTTATCTCTTAAAATTTAAATCAGCTAAGGGGGATATCCGCCGTACCTCGGCTATGATCTCGGCTTGGCGGGGTGTACTTGGCTATGGCCTTGGTTTAGACATTTAACTATGGAGTTTTTTATGTCTCATTGGTCTAGCTATGACTGTACTCTAAAGGAATAAAATTACCCCAACAATCGTTGTTAATTTTACCAAATGAAAAATTAACGATGAAATAAAAATCCTCACTGACAGGTCTATGTAATGACGTATTCCTCGTTAATAAAACGACACCTTGTGTTCGCTGTTACTAGATCACTAAAATATTTCTTCAATTCGACGTTACATAACAACAATTTAACAAATAATTTTTGTCGTCTTTAATTTACTTTTAACTAGAACTAAATTAAGTTTAATAAACAACGATTTGAAGGCGAAATTCGAAACTATATAAGGTTTATTAAACGAGTACCCATTTTCACTATTCATCGTCAAATGTGTGTAAAGTCACGACGAGTTTACAGCTATTTCTATTAATATCGTTGTTAAATCATCTTTATTTTACGTCGAATTTACAATGTATTGTTTTCGTTTGGGTCGTAAATTCGAGGTAGAGTATGTTGAATTTTCAACGATTCTAGTAATTATTTTTTTAGAAAAAAATATTAGTTTAATCGAAATAATATAATTATTATAAATAAAATAAAAAAATAAATAAAAATATTATTGTCTAATCCTACATATATATCTGAAAAGTAAGTAGTTGATGCTTCCCACTACACCGCCTTGCTCCCTGGTCGGCCGCTATCGATGATTCAGGCTCAAATCGCGGAGCTTACATTTCCTGCATAGTTTGTTTAAGGTTCAAGTTGCTCACGGCAATGATACCGAACAACTTGTGCGTAACTCAAGAAGTGAGCATCATAAGCCGCCTGCTTCGCCCGTAGCTTTATGATCTCCACATTGGCAGCCGTCAACTCATTCTGCATAGCTAAATGAGCCGGTTTTACGCTAGAAGATGTATACGCGACTGAGTTATCATGAATTGACCCCATTCCTAAACTCCTCCTTTATTTCTTGGGAGAAACTTGTGGAAAAGACACGTCAAAACGAGATAAAGATATTAAAATAAAATGAAAAAATTAAAATAAGCATATATTTTCAAAAGAAGAATACATGCTCAAAGATCTTATCGAGCTTACTAGTCACGGTGGATGAGTTGTGCCTCTAGGTGACAACTTAGATTGTTGAGTCTGGACCTCGGTTTTCTTCGCTTGGATTTTGTTGTGAATCCTTTCTGAGCGAGCATAAACGAAAGAGCCATTCTTCTTCCAATATGTTACCTCGAACACTTTGTTGATTAGTGGCAGCACGCTGGACTCCTAAGATTTTAAAAAAAACAAACATATTCTTATGTTATGAGTTTGACAAAAATAAACTTTTCTAAAAAATAAACAATTTGAAAATAATATAAAGTTTGATTATCGTTTTCAGACATCGTCCGACTAATGAAATATTTCATAATGTATGTGGCATTACTTTCTTACTATCATGACCCAATGTATTCTAAGATGTGGAGCACTTCGCCGTACCCACGCCGATGTGTCTTGCCAATATCTTTTCAGACTATTTCAAACCACACAGGAGAGGATTGTCGATTTCGTGTCGTCTCTCACTGTAGTCGACTTCTCCTTCCAATAGGAAACAGTGTTCGCAACCGCTTAGTCGATTGCTTGTTGAACTAAGAGTTCACCTTTTCAGTGACTTAGACGTCCTAGTATCACTTTTTCTAGAAAAAAAGAAAAATAAATTATATATATAAATAAAAAAATAAAATAAATTTGAAATGCCAAAAAATTTAAATAGTAGAAATGAAATATCATATCACGATGCATTTGAACCACGTCTTCTTGATGTACTCAGCTATCTTAGATCAATTTGCGTGAGGCTCCATAAAATATCCCTTGCTGGTGACTGACATGCTCTGACCAACTCAATTATCGACCAAAAAACTACTTTACAAAATAATTAATATAATTTTCAAAATTATATACTTTTATTTAGTATTTAAAAAAGAAACAATTATCAAAAAGTGTTTGGCGCCTTGTATGGGTCGAGTCTCGATAGAGCATCACATCCAGGTTTAACCAAAATATCTTCAATCCAGAGAAGTGTATACGGAGCATATGTCGGGGCATCCAAATTTGGATGTACAAGACCTCCTGTTGGACCTATTGTTGCAATGGTTGTTGGCACAGTCTCAGATGCCGATGGTGGCTGCTTCATCATTGGCGGTGGCGATGGTAGCTATGGTAGAATCGAGGCGGACTGACTGTCTAGGACTCCTGAAAATGTACTAGGCGTCCCGTTGAATGTCCGTTGACCTCTACCAGTTTTGATGGCTTCTTGCTCCTCTTTGATGCCTTGTTTGATCCTATCTTCTCCCATTGCTTTGAGCCTTTAAATACCTTTGATTCTTGCTTTTTTTGGCATCTAGAATCCATCATCTCAAGCTCTCAAAGTGGTCTCCAAAGTTGTACCTACAAATGCAAAGATAATGACATGCAAAAGCAATATATTCCTAAACTAAACTTTAAACTCAAACTAATGCATTCTAAGACTTATATGCAATATTTACAACCTAAATGCGTCTAAAACATAAAAGAAATAAGTTCTAAAATTCATTAAAAACCTATGCACATCACCGAGTTTTAAAACGCTCCTTTGACTATCTCTATTGAATCAAGCAACGCCCAGATGAGATCTTGAGGGAGTATCTCCACCGATTCAACATGGAGAAGGTGTTTGTTCCTAACTGGGTCAACTCCACAACCATCTTATCTTTCAGACATAGACCGCTGAACGACAGTGACCTTTACATGGATCTGACCAAATACCCCGGCCATACTATGGATGATGAACTCTCCAAAGCTTGGGCACAAATTAAATGGGAGGAGGATCAAGCCTATGAGGCCCAACTGGCGCACAAAAATCATCCCAAAGAGCATGGTAACTCCAACACCACCAGTAATGATAAATCAAACGCTAAGTCTGGACCTGAAAACTTCGCCAAGGGTGGCTCCTTCGCAAAGCGGAGCACGAGAAGTAGTGATGATATCCCCAACTGAAATAGTGACCCACCTGGGACATTTGACGATAAAAGTCAAGTGGCCGGTAATGATGAGGGCCCCCCAACACAAGAGAGACGCATCCAAATGGTGCGATTTTCACCATGACCACGGCCACCTAACGGTTGATTGCTCCCAGCTAAGGCTCGAAGTGAATGAGTTGCTTAGGAAGGGATACCTATGAGAGTTTCTCTTAGATAAATCATGGGTGCCCGTTCACGAACAGCCGAAGAATGACATTCCCATGGGGCCAAGAATTGATTCGCCAAGGCAAGGCTATGTCGTCAACTTCATCACTAGAGGATCAGAGGTAAGCGGAGTGATGATCTCTGGTGCCAAGAGAAGCACTCGCGCTACCAAGGTCCATCACAGAGTAGATGTAATGGCAATTAGCAAAGAATGCGAAGATGGTCTTGGTATAATAAGCTACACCACCAATACCAAAGAAGAAGTGACTACTCCGCACCATGATGCCCTTGTGATATCATTAAAAGTTGCAAACTACCTCATGAGGCGCACCCTCATCGAAAATGGCAGCTCAACGAATATAATCATCCCCATCGCCTGCGAAGGCTTGGGACTAGACGAAGAAGAGATCACCAGAAAGTCCACTTCTCTAGTCGGATTCATTGGCAAAGTGAAGCTGACCATCAGTAAAGTAATCCTACCGGTATACACCCGATGTATCAACCAAAGGACCAAGTTCCTCACTATGGATTGCTCCTCGGCATACAACATAATAATGGTGAGGTCCTGGATACATGATATGAAGGTCGTTCCATCGACTCTACATCAGTCATTGAAATTCCCACCACTTTGGAGAATAAAAGAGATCAAAGGAGATCAGGAACGAGCCCGCTCATGCTACCATACGACCCTCAGAGCTATCGATCCAAAGCCCCGCTCAATGGCTACAGCTATGGACATCTCTGTCAAGCCATTACATGAAGATAGTAGCCCTCGAAGAATAATGCCGCATACCGGTCAGGGGGAAAGGCCATAGGCAAGAGGCGAGCCTAACGGGAGCACGGGGGTCGATCGAGGTAAACAAATCCTGAAACCATGGCACCCAGTAAACTATGGGGCCCTGCTCAAGGGGATTCTGAGTTTGGTTCTTTCTATATCTAACCGTCCATGATGCAGGGGCAAGTCTAGAATAAAAAATTGATTTTTTGTGAAAGAGCGATTTATCACCTAAGCGATTCTTTTTAAAAAAAAGCCGATATAAATTAAAAGCCTCCGAAAATAACTAGGCTGAGCATAAATGGTGTGGACGGGGTTGACCACGAGAACATAGGTTAGTAATGACAATGGATAATCAGGCAGTCTAAACAGAGAGAACCACGAGCGTCAATGATACTTGCGACTCCCTTTTTGGAGAAGAAAAAGATATACACTATCTTTTTAAAACTCCTCAGACCTTGCACCCACCAAGGCCTTGTGCGCAAAAAAATGTATATAATGCGAACGAGCTCCTAGAAACCATGGTTGAAAAGCCATGGCGAAATGCGGACAAACTCCTAACTATTTTCCATCTAATGCAGACAGACTCCTACAAACCATGGTTGAAAAGCCATGATGAAATGCGGACAGGATCCTAACTGTGGTAGATGCAATGCATCAAAACTTTGAGTTAACATAACTAATGGAATATGTGCCCCCCTGTCCATCCTAGTACATGGCTCATAGAAAAACTTAAAACCAGTCGGTCAAATTAAAGCTAGCAAAAACAGACAGGTGTTCCCAGAGGCAGGTGTGTCCATCGATCTATGTAACAAAACATGATCAAAATCAAGCTTAAGGCTTGACAATTAAACGCTTATGAATTCGCGAGCCATAAAGCGTAAAATTGGCAAAACCTTGTCTCATAGAACCAAAGTTTCATAGTCTGAGAGATATGAACCCATGGTTCACTAGGGCTAGATACGCAACAGTTAAACTTCAATGTTGACTCGACATCTCCTCGATTTACCATGTCAACCAAGATAATAGACTAAGAAGATGATCGAGCAATAAAAGGTCGAAGGAGTGGAAAGCAGTAAGAAGAAGCCAAACAAAAAATGGGATAAAAGCCCTAGGGGCCTATCAAGGTTAAAATTTTGGGTCTCGAAGACACAAAGAGTTTCAACCTAAGAACGAGCTTAATGGCACAAAGACCTAAAAATAAGTTTACACCCGCAAAGAAACTCACGCAGGGCAAAGTATGGCGCTGGTAGAAACCAACACATACAAGACAAGACGGCGATCATTGACTTCTATGGCCCCTCAATGAAAAGCCATCAGAGGTATCAGAATAACTGTCGCTTGAAGAAATACCAAGGTTCGCCAGGGCCTCCTCTAGCACGAATGATATCCTTGCAAAGAGGCGTTGATATGATCCCTTAAAATGACAAAGGAAAGGTCATTTAATGAAGTATCTATGTCTCGTATTCAAAGACGATGGCCACCTTGGAAGTCAGTTCAGATTCCCGTAACCAAAGACTAAGGAAAGGGATGGATCAAAGGGGTGGAAGCCAAGTCAGATGCGATAAAAGGCCATGGAGACAAATTTGGAGAATAAATAAACGAAAGGAAAAGGAGGCTACGAATTTTATTACATCATCAGAAAAGTTTTTACAAAGGAACGATGACAAACGAAATACTACAAAGCATCTTCTTAGAAGAATGAAAACTACTACATTTACATCTCAAACGACTAAGCTAACGTGAAAAGCCATGCAAATCCATAGAGGACTTCTGAAGGTAAGGATGCCTCTCCTCCTTAGACCCAGAGTGCCTATCTACAAATGTCAGATCCGCACCAGGGGGTTACGTCAAGTGTCCCCGTGATAGATAAGATCAAACAAGATTATAAACACCAAGGCCATAGATAAGGAGGAAGCGACTAAGGGGGGACTCATCCACAACCCTGAGAAGACTCGAGTCCTTCTATTACATGGTGGCGATAGACCCCGTAGAGTCCAAGGGGACCCTAGCACGTCCATTGTTGCTGTTATGGCCACCATGGTCCAATATGGCCTAGAGACCGTGCTAAAGGTTCATCAGTCCTACGACCATGATTTTTGGTGCTGATGTGGCTAATCTTAAGTTTGAAGAGCCGTCTTCACTCCACTACTCCTTGTCATTGACAGCCCTGGCAATGTCAAAGTCGAAGTAAATGCCAAGGGTGTCCAGCAAGCCAGGAAGAGGTCACCAAGGTGGAACTCCATTTGGATAGCAATGGCAATAGCCGAGGCAATAACCTGCCATCACTGCCTAGCTCGATGATAGATCTCGAAGGCTATCGCTCTGTCATCACAAGCGTCGTGCACCTTCAGACCAAGTTTGAAGCACCACGGAGAGGTTGACGTGAAGTGATGGTCTCGGCTCCTTATCCTATCACAATCTCCATCCTTGGATGAAAGAGGAAATCCAAGGGAAACCCCTGAATTTTGGGAAGCCCAAGATACTCATAAATGATTTTGAAGCCGGTAATTCGACGATTTCATCTCAGACCTGTAACCAGAACGGAAGGCAGTCAGGCTGCATGTCCACAAATACGGATGATGAAACGCTAAAAGCCACACTTTAGCGATTTCTCCAGATTCATCAAAAAGATAAGATTTCTAAAGCGCGATTAATCACTACAGTGATCAGACAAAAGCCTTACCTTAGTACCGAAAGTTGAAGCGAGAGAGATGCGAATGCCGGGAACCGTGAGAGATCTGCAAGATCATAAGAGAAATGGTTAGAATCCACTAAATGATCCTCAGAAAAGATCATCAACGGTGAAAACCCTAAGTCAAAATCAAAGATATACTGCCATTGCATCAACGTGATCAATACTAAGGGTAAAAGAAAGCGAGATCTACCAGAAATATGCCAAGGAGTTACCGTGAGAAACAGAGAATGTGGTGGCCTCTTGAGAGAAAACCCTAATCTGACTAAGAAGAGGCAAGCGGAAAGATGAAAATGATCAAGACTCACCGCTTTCCCTTCTACCGAACCCTAGCGGTAATGGGCCGTAGACAAAACTGAAGCCCAAATTATGCCATAAAGTTCAAGCCCAAGAGTTCAACTAAAAAGATGCGGCCCGCTAAGAGCTAATGAGACTCACCAAGGATGAAGCCATAACAGCGAGAACTAGCGATGCCAAAAAGTGCCATGACTTAAACTACTCTCATTTTTATCTTTTTACAAAGTCGATCCCAAACTAAGATATGAACCAAAATTTCTTAAGAAAGGATCTACTCTTCAAATTCCACACGTTGAAAATGAAGAATGGTGTGGCAACTGTTGGGGGTTATTTTATTCCATTAGAGTCCAATCATTACTAGACCAAGGAGACATAAACAAACTCCCTAGTTGTACGTGTAAACCAAGGCCATAACCAAGATCACACGCCAAGTCGAGGTCATAGCCGAGATAGGGAGGATATTCCCCTTAGCCGATCTGAATCTTAAGAGATAAGGACAAATACCTTAATAAATTTAGGGAAATATTCCTTATGTATAAGATAGACTCGAATATAGAAATTATCAATAAAGAAATATGGAAATAGTCTGATTCGAAGGCTATAAATACAAAGGGAAGAACCCTAATCCAAGGATCCGAAGACTTTGACAAACACACACACTATTTTAATTGATATCTCTTATCAATCAATAAAGAAGGATCGCTTTACAGACTCTCTATATCTCTTTCGCTCATCTCTCTAAAACCCTTAGACTCTCGTTCTTGTTCTTCTCCATCTAAGAATCACCAAAAAACTCCAAAACAAATAATATGTAAAATATTTTTATAACTAAATAGAATAATATTTTAAATTATATTGTTATCGCTAATTTTTACTATAGACTTCAAAAACATAAGATTTTTTTGCCATACCTGTTTGGGGATTTTTTGATGATTCTTCGATGGAGAAAAACAAGAACAAAGTATGTCGTTGGGTTTAGCATTTTTAGGAAGATATGAGCAAAAAACGCAAAAGATATGTGAAAGACTCTTCTTTATTGATGAGTTAAAGAGGTCAAATACAATATGTGTATATCTCAAAGTCTTACGTCCCGTCCTTGAATTAGGGTTTTTCCCCTTGTATTTATAGTCTTCGAGTTAGAGTATTTTCCATATATTTTATGGATAACTTCTATTTTCAAGCTTAGCATACAAAATGAATATTTCCTAAATTCATTAAGGCATTTATCCTTATCTCTTAAGATCTTAGACCGACTAAGGGGATATCTGCCTCAACTTGGCTATTACCTCGGCTTGGCGTTGGTATCCTTGGATATGGCCTTTGTTAGCACCTACAACTAGGGGGTTTGTGTGTAACTCCTTGGTCTAGGCTATGGGCGGATTCTAAAGAAATAAAATTACCCTCAACAGTTGCCCCCCACTCTTCATTTTCCACGTGTTGAATTTGAAGAGTAGATCCTATCTTATCAGATTTTGGTTCATACCTTAGTTTTGGGATCGACTCTGTAGAAATAATATAAACAATAAGAGTAGATTCCGCCATGGCTCTCACTACTATGGCTTTATCCTTTGTGAGTCTCATTAGTGCTTGGTGTGCCACATTTTTTTTATGAACTCTTGGGCTTGAACTCCATGGCGTAATTTCAGCTTCTCTTTTTGTCTTTTGCCCATTTCCTCTAGGGTTAAATAGGCGGGAAAGTGATGAGCCTTGATCATTTCACTTTTTCGCTTGCCTCATCTAAGTAAGATTATGATTTTCTCTCTAAAGGCCACCACTTTCTCTGCTTTTTCCGGTAGGACTTTAGCATATTTTTAGTAGATCTAGATTTCTTTTACCCTTAGTAGCAATTGCATCGAGGCGATGACAGTATATCTTCAATTTTGACTTAGGGATTCACAGATAATGATCTTTTTCGTAGATGTTTAAGCGGTTTCTAACCATTTCTCTTTTGATTCTACAAATCTATGACGGTTCCCGTCGCTCGCATCTCTGCCGCTTCAACTCCAAGTACTAAGGTAACGCCTTTCTCTAATCTACGTGGTGGATCACTATGCCTTAGCCATATTATCTCTTTTATAATCTTGGAGAGATCGCTAAAATATGGCTTTTAGCGTCTCGCCATCCATTTTTAATAGACATGCAACATGATCGTTTTCTCTTCTAGCTTGCAGATCCGAGATGAGATCGTCAAAGGATTGGCTTCATAATCACTTGAGAGTCTCTTGGTTCTTCGGAATTGGCCTGAAGGTGCTCAGCATATGTGATGACGGAATAACAACCTCCAGGGTCTACCATCGAGCTAGGCTGCAATGGCAAGTTACTGTTGCGGCTACTACCATGGCTATCTGAATAAATTTTCACCTTGGTTATCTCCTCCTGCCGAGCTATTTATCCTTGGTGCTTCCCTTGGATTTAATATTTCCAAAGCTGTCTATAACGAGGACCAGCGGAGCGACGAGTGCTCTCCAGTCTGAAGATGAGCCGTGTCAGCATCAGAAACCATGGTAGGAAGATTATGGAACCCTTTGTACCGCCGCCTGGCCATACTGAGCCATCGCAGCTACAAAGGATGTAGAAGGAGGCGAGGCTTCTCAAGGTTGTGGGTGAGTCTCCCCCTTAGGCGCCTCTCCCCGACCCTTGGCCCTGCTGTCTATATTCTGGTCTGATCTTATCTATGAGGGGGATATTTGATGTAACTCCTGGGGTGGATCTGAATTTTGCCGATAAGCACTCTGGGTCCATGGAAAGGAGGCGTCCTTAGCTTCAGCAGAAGTCTTCCAGAACAGTGCGTGGCTTCTCACCTTAGCTTAGTCGTTAGATGTATTGATGAAATCCAATTTAATAACTTTCATTCCTTTGAGAAGACGCTTTTTAGTACTTGGCTTGTCATCATTCCCTTTTAAGAATTTTTCAGATGATGTAAAAAACTCCATGGGCTTATTCGCCTTTCGTTTATCTATTATCAAAACTTGTCATCATAGCCTTCTATCGCATTTGACATGGCTTCCACACCTTCGATCCATTAATTTCCTTAGCCTTGGCTCTAGGACATGGGAATCTGAACCGACTTCCGAGGTAGCCATCGTCTTTGACTACGGGGTACATACACCTTTTTAGGTGACCAGTTCCTTCGTCATCTTAAGGGACCATAGTAATCGCCTTATTGCAAGGACGTCATTCCACCAGTGGAGGCCATGGCAGACCTTGCTATTTCTTCAAGTGGAAAAAGTCTTGATATCCTCGATGGTTTTTTATTGAAGGTCCATAGAAATCAGCGTATGTCATCTTGACTTGTATGCATTGGTTTTGCTCAGCGCCATATTTTACCCTATGTGGGTTTTTCGTGAGTGTCAAACTTCTTTTGGATCTTTGTGCCTAGCTCGTTCTCAGGTCGTTTGGCCTCGAAACTTTTGTGTCTTCGAGACTCGAGGTTTTAACCCTGATATGCTTTTCGGGGGTTTTACCTCATTTTTTGCTTGGCTTCTTCTCGCTGCTTTTCACTCCTTCGACTCTTTATTGCTCAGTCATCTTCTTTGTTTATTATCTTGGTAGACGTGCTCTATCGAGGAGAAGTCGTGTCTACATTATAACTTTGGTTAACCGCAGCGGCTGCCTTTGCAATGAATGAGTTTGTGTTGGTTGCGCTAGATCATCTCCATACTTCTTTTCTGAAGGTGTAGACTATGGTTTTTAGGATCTCATTCGCATTATATGGATTATTTTTCGGGCATAAGGCCTTAGTAGATTCCTAAGGAGTTTTTCATAGATGCTATATCTTTTTCTCCAAAGGAAATCGTTTTTCTTTTCTTTCAAGAATGCATTTTAAGACCCGCAGTTTCTTTTGTCAAAGAATAGCAGAACTTTTATTACATAATTAAATTTAAAAAAAACAATGGCCATTTCATGAGTGAGAAGAAGTGCCAAGGCTTACGCCAAGTCCTTCTTTCCTAAAATCAGTATTTCAGCTGTGGATGGCACTCTAGCTGTTTCGTCGTTTTGTACCCCTGTGCTCCCGTTAAGCTTGTCTCTTACCTGTGGCCTTGCCCCTTTGACCAGTCTGCAGCATTATTCTTTGAGGGCTGCTTTCTTCGTGTAATGGCTCAGCAGAGATCTTCATGGTTGTGGCCATTGAGCGGGGCTTTGGAATGATGGCTCTAAGGGTCATCTAGTAGCATGAGCGAGCTCGTTCATGATCTCCTCTGATTTCCTTTATTCCCTAAGATGTTGGAAATTTCAAGGACTGTTGCAGAGTTGATGGAACAACATTCATATCATGTATCCAGGGACTCCCCATTATTGCATTGTACGCCGAGGAGCAATCCATAATGAGGAATTTGGTACTTTGGTTGACACCTCTGGTGTATACCGGTAGGATTACTTATCCCATGGTATGCTTCACTTCATCACTGAATTTGACTAGGGAAGTGAACTTTCTGGTGGTTTCCTCTTTGTTCAATCCCAAGCCTTCAAAGGCGTTGGTGAAGATTATGTTAGTGGAGCTGCCATTGTCGACGAGGATGCGCCTCATTAGGCAGTTCGCTACTTTCAGTGATATCACTAGGGCATCGTGATGCGGAGTTATCAATTCTTCTTCGGTATAAGTGGTGAAGCTTATTACGCCAGGGCCATCTTTGTGTTCTTTGCTGACTGCCATGACATCTACTACATGGTTGATCTTGGCAGTGCGAGTGCTCCTCTTGGCAGTAGAGATGGTCACCCCGCTTACTTCTGATCCTCCAGTAATGAAGTTGAAATCATAGCCGTTCCTTGGCGAATCAAGCCTTAGTCCCATGGGAACGTCATTTTTTTGGTGTGTTCATGAATGAGTGCCCTTTCTCTGTCTGAGAGGAACTCTCGTAGGTATCCCTTTCTAAAAAACTCATTCATTTCGGACCTTAGATGGAAGCAATCCTCTGTTAGGTTGACTGTGGTCATGGTGAAAATCGCACAACTTAGATGTGTCTCTCTTGTGCTGAGGGGCCCGCGTCTTTACAGGCCACTTGACTTTTCCAGACAAACGTCCCAGCTGGGTTACTATCTCAGACGGGGATATCACCATGTTGGACATGTCGGCCAGGTCATGGGCATGTACTTCTCCTGCTCCACTTTGGCTAAGTGCTTTGGCCATCCTCTGGGGTCACCCTTGGTAGATTTTTCATGTCCAAACTTGAAGTTACATTTATCATCTCTGGCGGTCTTGGAGTGACCATGCCCTTTGGGATGACTTTTCTGCGCCAGTTGGGCCTCATAGGTTGGCTCCTCCTCCCATTTAATTTGGGCCCAAACTTTAAAGAGTACGCCCTCCATGGTGTGGCAGGGGTACTAGGTGAAGACCTTGTATAGGTCACCTTCGTGCAGCAGCACTTGCCTAAAGGCTGAGATAGACGCGGTGGCAACGCAGTTAGGAATCGATACCTTCACCTCGTTGAATCAGTGGAGATACTCTCTCAAGCTTTCATCTGGGCATTGGTTGATTTAATAGAGATCGTCAGAGTCACACCTCAAAACTCAACTGCTAGCAAACTGCTCGACGAAGTGATCCGTTAGCATGGCAAAGGAGTTGATGGAGTCGTTGGCTAGGTTGGAGTATCACAACAGAGTTGGGTCTGTGAGGGTTGCTCTAACTCTTTTGCACATACAAACTTCAAAGAGCTCATGGTCGATGGGGGTAGTGAGAATGCATTTGCGATACTACGAGATATGCGTGTCTGGATCGGTGGTTCCATCGTATAGAGTCATGGTTGGCCAAGAGAATCTCTTGGGGACCTCACTGAAAGTGATAGTGTATACGAAGGGCATATCTGCGTAGGAGTTGAGAGTGCTCATCATTAAAAGTAGCGTAGTATGAACGCACTATGTGTGTTAGAAAAAAAGAATATTTTACACAAAAGGCACTTTTTTGAGTTTCCCTTTCTATAAGGTGTCTTTTTGGTTAAAGGGTACTTTTTTACAATCCTAAAACAAATTTGGACAATTTTACCCTTCCTCTCTTTTTTCTTTTCCTTCTTTCTCTTTCTCCACTCCTCTCTCTGTCTCTCGTTTCTCTCTCTTTCTTTTTTTAACTTCTAAATCTATTATTTAAAAAAATATATCTAATTGTGAATTTTTTGAATTAATTACACAAAAAATTGCAAAACTGGATTTTATTGTGAAATCGTAAAACACAATTGGTGTATACTTTAAAAACATTTGAATAGTTCAAGTACGTGGACAAATCCATTTGGATTGATCCATCATAAAAAAATTGTAAAGAGTCACATGGACCAATCTATTTTGGATGAATCCATTTAAATTGATTCTAAAGAGTCGTCTAGGAAAAGAAGTTGAAATGAAAGCAATAATCACATAGTGATTTATTTAGAACATTTTTTTATGTTTTTAACTATGAACGTATCTAACATGTTTCATTTTATCTAATCCACATGGACTAATCCACTAGATTATAAAACAAAGATGGAGAAGTCGGTAAATCCGAGTAATAAATTGGAGATTAAATTCGAGTACTAATAGTCTAGATAGATTAGTCCACTATATTAACGACGAATATAATATATGCATACTTGGATCTCTAGTTTGTGTTATTCGGATAATGATGTCCATAACGATATCACTTGATTGTTTTAATCACGTCACTAGTCTATGTAAATTCATCTATTAAAATATGGAGACAAAAGGTGGAGAGGAAAGATTATTGTAAGTATCTTTTGTAAAAAAGGGGTGATGAAAGGTAAACATGGAAAAGAAAGGAAAAGATGGAGAGAGTGAAAGGAGAGTCTTCGATAAAGAGTGAAAAATTTTATGCATTTTAACTATGAACAAATCTAACACGGACATGTCCATGTGCACACATCCACAAAATTTATAATCTTTTGCATAATCTTTCGTGTTTTTCTTTCGCATATAGACTTGTGCACGTGGATTATAGTGATTATGCTCCGTCATAAACATGTATATCTTTATAATTATATAATATATCAGTAATAGAATGAGATGATAATTTAACAACAAATTTTTTTTATATAACAATCCAATTTTAAACCACTGCTAGATCATTTCATGAAGTGAATTATTGAAAATTTTATATTTTATTCATTTTTCAGTATGAACACGTTTACATGGACACATCCATATAGACACGTCCACAAAATTTAATAAGAAATGTGTAAGATTTTATCTGAAGCTTTCATATCTTCCTGAGTCTCTTTATCTCTGTATCTACATCTTTATATATATCGATATCTCCATATTTTGTTTTTTTCTCCATCTTCATCTTCATATTTTATTGGTATCTTTCCACAAATTTCTCTCCTCACATTTTAAAAATAAAAAACATATGGATTATACGTTTTTGAATTTGAGATTCATATGTTTTAATTTGGAAAAAAGAACTTAATAAAATTTAGATGATGGGAAGGGGCGAGAGGAGATGGGGAGAGGAGGGAGAACAGAAAAGAGATGGTTGAGTTTTGTAAATTGATAAATGGATTGAGGGTATAAAAGTAAAACCAACATAAAAAGTATCATTTGTCTCAGAAGTGCCTTACAATGAAAGACCAATCTCAAAAAGTGATCTTTTGTGTAAATTCTTCAGAAAAAGTTACATGCACATTTCTTTTTATTTATTTTTTTATAGTTAATACTAAATAAATAAATAAGAGAACAACAATTGAATGGTGACATCTTTATGTTCATGTCCCTAGACCATTCTTCTCGCTTTATACACTCAAGCCTTGATAAAAGGTGTGGTCTGTACTTGGTGATCCTACCGAAAAATACATTAATATTATATATTGCAATAAAAAAAACTTTTTTCCTATAAAATAAGTATAATATTTCAATACACTTACACAACAATCTCTCCCAAAAGACTTCGTTGCATATTTTCTCCTCAACACTTTATCAGTAATAAAAAGGTAATATTTTTTTTGGTCTCAAACTTAAATCATTATTTTTTGCTTTAATTAATAATTTACTTACTTTTTTAATATAATTTAAAATAGATTTTTGTCCCGCACCTCGCGCAGAAATTATATAGTTTTTCGGGAAATTAAATATTTATAGCTGTTTTAAATAGAATGATAAATTATATATATTACACGTAATATTTTGAGAGGTTTTAAACAAAAAACATATATTAGTATAATATCATGTCTCTGGTACAAATGTACCAGAGATCAATTATATTTTAAATACAAAATATAATATAAAAACAGATCATGACATGTTTTAAATACAAAAATAGAGCTGAACATTCGAGCTTTTGGTTCGGATCAATTATATTTTTTAGGCCATGTTATTCGAGTGGGGCGTATATGAACTATATAGAAATTGATCATTATTCGGTTCGAGGGTGATTCAGATTATTTCAGGTTCATGCTAGTTTTCAAATTTTAATTGAAAATTGAAACACCAAAAGGTTCAGTTTTAACTCGAATTATCTAAGAAAATAAAACCAAATAATAAAAAATTCTTCTGTTTCAACACGGTTCAAACCTTCGTGTTAACCGAAAAATTAAATATTATTCGATTCGATTTTTTAATATCGAACATATCCAAAATATTACAAAAGATTTTTTCTAGTTTAGTATGTGAGACCTTCTTTATACTATAAATTTGCTCTTCAATACTCTCACAATCGATATGAGGTAAACCAAAATATTTTTTAAATATGTTTTATGTGTTATGCATATTGGGTTTACGAAATCGGGCAGTAACAATTTTTTTAAATTGTTTACAAAATCTTTTTAAGTAAAGCAATATCATTGTTATTCATTAAATTTTGTAAGTTTTCTTATTTCAATATATTTTCAAAATTAAATTAAAAACCAATTGAGAAACAAAAATTGAACGATTCGATTCCGATTCATTTAATTCCAAAAACCCGTTTGCTCGACGTCTAGACGACATACGTACGTATAAAACCATGATAAAAATAGTATTAAGTTTTAATACTATTTTTATCATTCTTTGAAATACATAATATTTAACTACTTGTTGCTTGGGTTTTTTAGTAATTCTTTGATGGAGAAAAACAAGAACAAGATTTAGAGGGTTTTTAGAGAGATGAGCGCAAGAGAGGTAAACGATTCGTCTTTATTTATGAATAAGAGAGATCGATTAAATTGATTAAATTGTTTGATCAAGGGATTTCAATAAATAATTAGATGCTTAACAATCTCAGTGCTCTTGATAGATATTACATGATTGAAAAGTTTAATCGAGCATTTTATTTTAAAATAAACATGATGATTTAAGAAAAGAATATAGGAGATTAACTTTTTTAACCTCTACTGGTATAGCGTTTGATCTGGAGACATCGATGATTTACGTAACTGATAAATGGTGGGATGGTCAAGAATAGATAATAATATTTCTACTTATATTTACTAATATTAATTAAAAATAAAAATGTCGTGGACATAAATGATATTTATAGATATTATATTTATACCAGGGATAAAAAATAACAAGATCGTTTAAACGAATATTGCCACAATTTTTGGATGCTACGATATGATGTTTTGTATTACATGATGTTTATTCGTTATCTCAACAATCATCACACCAACGAAGATAAGAGATATTGAATGAGGGAACGAGTGAAGATAATTTACAAGGTTTTTCAGACATTGATTGTGATGACATGTCTCAAAATTATGTTCCTAAAACCCGAGAAAAAGAAAAATAATATCGTATTAATCATGATGATGATACACATCCTTTGAATGAGTTCACTCGAGAATTAAACCGATCTTCTCCATGAAGAGGTGAGTAATGTAGCAGATGTGAAAATAGTTTGGAAGCACTGTGAGACGTAGGAGTAGTTCGTATAAGTCTAATGTACGCTCACGAACTAATGTTGGAAGTGGTTCAAGATGTAGTCGGAGAAGACAGTCGTTTGAGACTACAATACAAGACACAATGAACGACTACAAAGAATTTCAACGAAAACGTTTACAGCAAGTTTACGCAAATGCTTTGAATTAAGAGGATTAAGATGAATACAAGAAAGCCAAACAAATATTCCTTGCTATAGCTTCCCAAGTTCACTAAATTTTATTGGGCATGCATTATTGCACTTATAGAGCTACTATTTTGTTGGAAGTATTTTATTGATATAGGTGGAGGAAACATGGAGTATACATTGTAACTGGGGATGCGCCAAAACAATTGGGCTTTGGCCAATTATATTAGAGTTAGCTCTTTGAAGGTCTATCCACTGATAGTCTATCTTCAAATAACAGTTCAAAGGGAAATAGTTTTCAACACTAGGGTACACCAATGAATCCTAAACAGTGGGACACACCCTCAAATAAAATACAGTGTGGTGCACCTTCAACTGCTCAACAGTGGGGTACATCTCCAAATGTTTAATATTGGAGCATACCTTTGAATCCTCAACTGTGGGGCTTACCTCCTAATGGTCCAAATAAGAACACATCCCCAAACGATCAACAATCGGGTGAACCACCATATCCTCAATGATGGAGCACTCCTCTAAATTTTTATGCAGGACAATATGCATCAAATATTCAGGAAAGGGGTTCTTATAGAATAACACCAACAAATGTTCAATTTCGATTGACAGTAAAAGATCAAGAGGAAATTTAAGAGAATACTCAGAAACAAGTTTCACAATGAGCAACTATAGATACTTCACAGAACATTCAACAAGGAACATCATCCATTATCAATTTCACAAATTATTTTTAACCTAGAAAAACATCACATAATTGTGACAGACGTGAAGGTCTATTTAATATTTGGAGAACGTCAAAAGAATCAAATAAAATTTTGAATGAAGGTCACAAAGTGACTGAAGAGGCGCAAATTAGCTAATGATTCTCATGTTTTAATGTTTTCTTATTTATTTATACATTATTTTGGTTTGTTCATGTATTTTGTAAAATTGTTTTATATTAACAGGCTTTTCATATATATCAATTGCAATCACGAGGCATCGACATGATAAGGCTCTGAATGTAAAGCACATGACGAGTGGTCTCACAAGTAAAAGGTTATTTTATCACCATTCACCTACAAAATGTTCACTTATTTTTTGATTAAAAGTATTATAATAAAATATTGTAATAGTAGATGTAGTCCAACACTATGTAGAGATTCACAGAATCGCATTCTATAACTCATAAGACAGTAATATTGTGTGGATCCATAAAAAATGTTTTTAAATAAGTTTTCAAAATATGGAAAAATATTCTTTGTGAAATTATTACAATTTTACTCATATTGTGTGGAATAATATTGTGTGGTTCCATAACATTGATATTTTTATTTATGTTACCTTTCAAATATTATCTCATACGAACAATTTCGTATAAATCACAATATGCGTTTATCCCGCAGAAATCACACTTTTACCGCACTATACTACCTAATATGCTTATCTCACACTTTCTAATCTGATGTCACCATTCGAAGTATAGGTGATGAAGAGAGAATCTAGTTTTGTAGTTTAAAAATAAGCAATTTGAGAAGTTAATTACCCAACCATCTATGAGTTATTATGATCGATATTTTTTTAGAGCACCTACTATGACAAGTTGAGGTTTGGGATGGAGAAATATTTAATGTCGACCCAAGCAAGATGATGTTGCTTGTCTTTAGCTATTACGAATGTCACTTCCATGTTACACAACATTGTGTAACATGTTGCAAACAAATTATGGTTTACAACCAAAATCAAATGTAAGCACTGAAGAAAAAATTTCTATGGTTTTGAAGACATGCGGGTACAATGTAGTTTAAGGAGACGATAGATTATGATTTGGAAGAAATCATGAGATTGCGTTTAGAAAATTTAGTGAAATTTTTAAAGCAACATAATTACTTGTATGTGACTATATGAGAACTCCAACAAGACAAGAATAATATGAGATTCTCAAAAGAATTCTAGTACATCCATTCCATATATATATATATAGTATATTCATGACACAACCGTTCTTAAAATGGCACTAGAAATTGATCTTGTATTTCCTTTGCCTCAGATGAAAAAAGATTATGTCATTGATTCGAGTTATCCAAATAGTTAAGGATTTGTAACTCCATATAAGTCAACGCGAAATAATGTTTTGAGATCTCATATGTAGCATTTAAACGATGAGCCTCCTCCATAGAATAAAGAAGAATTATTTAATCAATACCATGCCTCTTTACATTCGGTTATCAAGAGGGCTTTTGAATTTTAGAAAAAAAAATGGAGAACTCTTTGTGATTTTCCAAGAAACAGTTTTCACATAAAAAAGGTGACAAAATGAATTACATAATTTCATATAGTTTTTAAATTTTTCGGATGTTTTAAACTGCTTGTTGTAGAAGAACTTTGGTTATCCGGCCATATAAATTTCTCTCACACTACCGCACTTAAACGACATCGTCGTACCTCATCCGCTTGTTCTGCACTATCCAAGCCATTATCACCATTCGGAGCCTACATCCGCTCGTTGGTTGTTGAATGATCCAAACAATCTACTACAAATATTAAGAAAATGTCAAATTAAATAATTTATGTAGTTATTTTATGAAAAAGAAAACTCAAACATCTAAGTATATCTTAAGAAATAAAGTATAAATATGTTGGTAATCTAAAAATAGCACCAACAATTATAAACAATACTAAATTTTGAAAAATTTTACATGCAAATCATAATAAAATGAAAACAAATTTTCGCTTAAAAGCACCTACTACTAAGAAAAGAGACTAAGATAACAAGATACATAAATATGTAAATACATATATTGATAAAGTAATATACTCGTTCCATTTTCGAGACATAGTTTTTCTACCTATTTTCGAACAAATTAAGGTTACAATAAATATAGAATAAAATATATTTCTTATACAACTAGACGTTTCCAAAAAAATCAAACAATAATATGCACTTAATTCATAATTATAAATTAATGTTTCTTAAACATTACAATTTATTACTATCAATTAATGAAAAATAATTTAAAAGTTAAAAAATTTTCTTTTTGAAACAAGGAACAACCCCAGGAAATCTAACTCTCGGGAACGAAATGAATAATAAACATGCTTTCTAATTAATCAATAGAACTTAATCAATAAATACAAATTTTACTCCAAATAATTTAATCATATCTAAATAACACTTTGTTGTCTCATTCATCAAAATTAGTATGGGTGCTAGAAACCACATTTAGAATTTATATAAGAATTGTGAAAGAAGAAGGCTCTCGGGATGAAACCCGTTAGAACTTTTAGATGAATCAAGAGGTTTCTCTATTGATAATGGTTCGTTCACAAATGATTATGAATAAGCTTGATTATAACGAGAGGTTACAAAGAAAATGAAAGAGATTACAAAGAAATTGAAAAGGATTTTCATATGTCTCCATCAATGAATCAATCTAAAGAAAAATAATAAAGTGTAAGTCTTTTTTTATCCAAATGGAGGAGAGAAGAGATGTGGCGTCACTTTGCCCATCCTTCCTTTTAAATAGATATGATACCTCCCCCTTTTTCTCAACTGCCACCATCATCTTTGCCTTTATTTTCGCAACCGACTCCTCGATACATGGACCGAGTCTTCTTGACTTTGACTCTCTTTTATGGACCTCAGGTACCTAGACCTCAGGTATCTGGACCTCAGGTACCTCTGATACCTGGACCTCCAGTGCCTGGACCTCTGGTACCTAGACCTCCGGTACACGGACCTCAGGTACCTTGGTTTTTATAGCGTTTTCTCTGGGCTTTAATGTTTATATTGGGCCTTGAAGGGGGTGAGAGTTGGGCCCGACAGTTGCCCCCCAGCATCCAGAGCGAGATCTTGAGGTCTTGGATGCGAATCGGGTCCTGGTTATTGACCTTTATCTGCTCCCATGACTCATATGTTTGCATGGGGCTGTTTAAGAACTTTTCGATTAAGTAGTTTACTCAATGAGCTATTTAGGAGGATCGTTTGGAAGGTTTAGGCTCCCGCAGGAGTCTAGCTCCTTTGTATGAAACCTTTAATTTTCAAGGTTTCTAAGAACCTTTAAATAATCAGGTTTCTAGGAACCTGAAATTGATGTCAGGATTTTAAGACATTTGAGAAATTAGGTTTCTGGGAACCTGAGATTATCAGGTTTCTGGGAACCTTAGATTATCAGATTTTTTGGAACCTTCGAGTATCAGGTTTCTAGGAACCTTCGAGTACCAGGTTTCTGGGAACCTTCGAGTATCAGGTTTCTGGAACCTTTAGGTAATAGGTTTCGGGAACCAACGAATGACAGGTCTCGAGGACCTTTAGATAACTGGTCTCGGGGACCTTCATATAACAGGTCTTGACGACCTTCACATGATAGGTCTTTGAGACCTTCAGATAACAGGTCTCGGGGACCTTTAGACGACATGTCTCGGGGACCTTTAGACAACAGGTCTTGGAGACCTTTAGACGAAAGGTCTCGGGGACCTTTAGACAATAGGTCTCGGGGACCTAAAAATTGAAGTGGAGGATTTTTAGATCTTTGGAGGATCAAGTTCCTGTGAACCTGAAAATTAAGGTAAGGGATTTTAAGACCTTTGAGCTTCAGGTTTCTGGGAACCTGAAATTGATTGTAGGATTTTATGACCTTTAAGAGTCAGGTTTCTGGGAACCTGAAAATTGAGGTAAAGGACTTTAAGACCTTTAGATGAACATGTTTCTTGGGAACCTGAAGTTGAGGTAAAGGACTTTAAGACCTTTGATTGTCAGGATTTCGGAACCTGGAATAGATGATAGGATTTTAAGACCTTTTAGGTTTCTAGGAACCTGATGTCGATGATAGGATTTTAAGACCTTTTTGGTTTCTAGGAACCTGATGTTGATGATAGGATTTTAAGACCTTTAAGGTTTCTAGGAACCTGATGGTGATGATAGGATTTTAAGACCTTTTAGGTTTCTAGGAACCTGATGTTGATGATAGGATTTTAAAACCTTTAATTGTATGCCAGGTTTCTCGAAAACTTAAATAGTTGTTAGGATTTTAAGACCTCATGCATTAGGTGTTGGGTCAGACATTTAAACGTCTGGATCCTAAGAACCTGGATTAGAAGTTAGGTCTCTTCGGACCTTTAAATGTCAGGTGTCTGGGAACCTGAATTAGACGTTAGGTCTCTCCGGACCTTTAAATTTCAGGTTTCTAGGAACCTGAATTAGGTATCACGTCTCTCTGAACCCTTAAACGCCAGAATTCTAGGAACCTGAATTAGGTATCAGGTCTCTCCGGACCCTTAAATGTCAGGTTTCTAGGAACCTCAATTAGGTATCAGGTCTCTCTGGACATTTAAATGTCAGGTTTCTAGGAACCTGAATTACATGCTAGGTTTATACGACCTTTAACTAAGCGCGAGGTTTCTTTGAACCTGGAATAGGTGATAAGATTTTCAAATCTATGATTAAGTGTCAAGTCTCTGGGGACTTGTGATTAAGTGTCAGGTCTCTGGAAACCTGAGATTGATGTTTTAACATCATGAAATCTTTTAAGCAAGTGATGCTTCTTGGTTTCTGATTTCTAGATTGCGAAGGTCCTTGACCTTTGGTTATTTATTCAGACTTGTGCATCTCTTGAACAACATACGAAGCGATTAATAGGATGGGGCTGAACTCATCATGTCTAGTTGCCTGCGTACCCTGTCAAGGGATCAAGCCTGGCGTAGTTCGATTGTTTTGATAGTACCTAGTGATGATACTTCTTGAGGTTCATGGCTTTCCATGACCATGAAACCTGAACATGTATCATAAAACATGACTGTTGGACGCTTGAAAAGAAGTACATGAATCCCATGGTTCTTCGCATTTATTAGTAGCATTAGGTCGATACATGACCAGGTATCGAGATTATAAAGGTCCCGTAAGCCTTCAAGGCCTGGTATCAAGCAATTTTTGTTTAGGTACCTTTTCGAAGTAAAAGGTCTCCTACTACGAATCTTCGAGGTCTCACCCTGGAGTTGTAGTGTCGAACCATTGCCTGTTGATAGTTTTGTATACGAATCATTGACTGATTTCGGCGTTCCTCAACTAGGTCCAGGTTGTCAAGCAACAACTAGTTGTTGATTTCGGGGTTTGAGGTATAGAGGCTTAATCAAATGCTTCGGACTGAGGTTTCGACTGGGACTGCGGCCTCCATCCCGTAAGCTAGAGAGAAAGGGGTTTCCTCAATAGCTTTTCTTGGGGTAGTACAACATGCCCATAGGATCTCAGATAGCTTATCTGACCAAGACTTTTTGTTGGTTCCTAAACGTCTTTTTGAAGTTTGCTAATTTTGATTTATTAGTAGCCTCGGGCTGTCCGTTTCCTTGAGGATATCGAGGTATGGACGTAGTGAGGTGTATGTTCAACTTTTCGCCGAAAGCTATGAAATCGTCAGATATAAATTGCGAGCCGTTATCTGTTACGATTTTGTAAGGGACCCCATGGCGGCAAATGATGTCTCGCCACACGAATCTTTCTACTTCAAACTTGGTTACTTACTTGAGAGTCTCAACTTCTATCCATTCAGTGAAGTAATCGATTAGAACTAACATGAAACGTAGTTTCTACTGTCCTTTTCCTGAAGCAACCAAAGGTCCTACGACATCCATGGATCACCGCATAAAGGGGTATGGTGCAGATATCGATGAGAGTTTTTTGGTTGGTGGGTAAATGATCGGAGCGTGTCTTTGACACTTATAGCATTGGGATGAGTATGTTTCGCAATCTGCAATTACGATTGGCCAGAAATAGCCTTGTCTTTTGATTCGGATGGCCAGGGTTCAGCCACCAGCGTGGTTCCCGTAGAAGCCTTCATGTACTTCTTTCATGAGCTTAATAGCTTCAAGACCGTGAACGAATTTTAAGTATAGGCCTGATACACTTTGTTTGTACAGGTTGGAGTCGATTATGCAATACCTTGCATATAATGCTTTGAGTTTTCGAGCCTCCCGCTTGTGGGGGGGGGGATATACCCTCCTGAATGTATTGCATAATTGGAATTCTCCAATCCTCTCTCCCCAGGATCTTATCATGGAGAGACATTGGTGGTTCCTGAAATGCTTCGTTTACAGGTTCCTGATTGCTTTCTTCTATGTTTGTGTTTTAATTTGGGGTCTGAAACGTGCCCCCATAGGTATCTCAAGAAGCGGAGGAGTCTCTGTTCTTAGAGGTACCTGTTGCGTATAGGGTTCAGTCCAGAGTCTAGATCGTGCCCCCGGACGTATGCTTCTTCTTTTTTCTTTAAATTGCGGATTTTGGTTTTTGGGAACCAAAATGTTGTAAGAACTTGGGTAGGAGAGTCATCCCAGATAGTTGCAGTGGCTACCACCTCGGGATGGCTGACTTCTTGTTGTTCTTTCGATTAATTATCGATTTCAGCTTTTGTAGCTATATCGATGATGGGATTTTTATACCTTCGACTGGTATGATTTGTTTGACAAGGGGGTCAGAGGTGGAGGCTAAAGCTGCTAAGGCATCGGCTGAGGAGTTTTCTCCTCGCGGGATCCTAGTTAGTTTAAATTTATTGAACTGCTTGGTGAGGTTTTGTAAAACCTCAAGGTTTGCCCCCATTATTTCATCCCTTGTTTCGTATTCTCTATGAACTTGGCTAACTACTAATTGGGAATCACTGTAAGCGTTTAGCTCTCGGATCCCAAGGCTTAGTGCCAGTTTCAGGCCTCCGATTAATACTTTGTATTAGGCTTCATTGTTTGAAGCTTTGAAGCCTAATCTATAAGACTGTTCAATTATTTCACCGACTGAGGAGGTAAGCCTTAGTATAATTTCGGGGCCTTGCCACGAAGATGTTCCATCGGCGTGGAGAGTCTGCTTTGGAGTTTCTGATTATACGTCAAGGTGTTCGGAAGCTAGCTCTATTATAAAGTCGGCGATGACTTGAGCTTTTAGCTGCGGTTCGAGGTCTATACTCTATATCGTATTTGTTGAGCTCATTGGCTCATTTAGCGAGGCGGCTGGACTAGCTATGACTATTTAGTATCGTGCGTAATGGTTGAGAGGCCATTACAACGATTGAGTGTGATTAGAAGTACGACTGCCATAGCTAGTTTCTCCATAGCAGGGTACATGGTTTCTATGTTTATTAGACTTTTGTTTGTCTAATAGACAGATCTCTGTTCGTTATTGCAATAGGTTTCTCCTATTGCGTTTCCTCAACGACATAAGATTGCTCTTATTGTAGATAGATCGAGCTACTACGAGGTACACAGGCACGTGGTTCTCGGGAGAACCAGGAATGTTCGTTGAGGTTAGCCCTTTAGCGGCATTCCTCTCGGTAACCGGTGCCATTGTGCTAGGTTCCCGACGGGTGAAAGTGAGTTTGTTCAGGTATCGTAAGTCTTGCACATGTCAGGTCTATATCATGAGATTGGCAGGCAGAACTTGAATCGCGGGGATAGAGGCTAATGTCCTCCACTGATAAGAATTGAGGCTCCCTTACCAGGTGTTGGAATAGGTGGAAGAGGGAGTACTAGATACCTGTCAAGTATCAGACCAGAATCTGGTAAGGTATCATATCAGATACCTGTCAGGTATAGTACCAGGTTCGATCAGATACCTGTCAGGTATCATATCAGATACCTGTCAGGTATAGTACCAGGCTAATGTCCTCCACTGATAAGAATTGAGGCTCCCTTACCAGGTGTTGGAATAGGTGGAAGAGGGAGTACTAGATACCTGTCAAGTATCAGACCAGAATCTGGTAAGGTATCATATCAGATACCTGTCAGGTATAGTACCAGGTTCGATCAGATACCTGTCAGGTATCATATCAGATACCTGTCAGGTATAGTACCAGGCTAATGTCCTCCACTGATAAGAATTGAGGCTCCCTTACCAGGTGTTGGAATAGGTGGAAGAGGGAGTACTAGATACCTGTCAAGTATCAGACCAGAATCTGGTAAGGTATCATATCAGATACCTGTCAGGTATAGTACCAGGTTCGATCAGGTATCAAACCGGGTTTTTGTGAGGCCTCGTACCATAATGTGGTCAGGTATCGTATCAAATTCCTATCACGTATCGTACCAGATTATGGTTAGGTATTGTACCAGATACCTGTCAGGTATCGTGCCAGAATCTGGTCAGATATCATATCAGATACTTGTCAGGTATAGTACCTGAATCTGGTTCGATATCATATCATATACTTGTCAGGTATCGTATTGGGTTCTTGTGAGGCCTCGTACCATAATCTTGTCAGATATCGTATCAAATTCCTTTCACGTATCGTACCAGGTTATGGTTAGGTATTGTACCAGATACCTGTCAGGTATCATGCAAGAATCTGGTCAGATATCAAATCAGATACATGTCAGGTATCATACCAGAATCTGGTTCGGTATCGTGTCATATACTTGTCAGGTATCGTACCAGATACCAGTCAGGTATCGTACCAGAATCTGGTCAGGTATAGTATCAGACCCCTGTCAGGTATCGTACCAGGTTCTGGTCAGGTATCGTATCAGATACTTGTCAGGTATCGTACCAGAATCTTGTTAGGTATCATATCAGATGCCTGTCAGGTATCGTACCAGAATCTGGTTAGGTATCATATCCCCTGTCAGGTATTGTACCAGAATCTGGTTAGGTATCATGTCAGATACATGTCATATCATACCAGGTTCTGGCCAGGTATCGTGCATGGTACCTGTTAGGTATTGTACCAGGTACCTGTTAGATACCTATCAGGTATCGGACCAGGTACCTGTTAGGTATCGTATCAGATACCTATCAGGTATTAGACCAAAATCTGGTAATGTATCGTGGCTGGTACATGTTAGGTATCATACTAGGTACCTGTTAGATATCGTATCAGATACCTACCAGGTATCAGACCAGGTACCTGTTACGTGTCGTATTAGATACTTTGGGAACCGAAATTTTCACTGTCAATCTTATGTGGTTCACGGACTCTGTTAGCCAAAGATCAATAGATCGAGATAGCGAATTAGCTAGTTATCGAATAAGAAATACGAAAGTTAAACTGCGAAGATGATAAAACAGAAATCGTAAGAGAGTTAGACAACAAAATACGAAATACGAAATATATTGCGAAGTGATATGAATTAACGATGAACAAGTGACAGATTCGTAAGATAGGTTAACGTAAGCGAATACAAATTGAAAAAGAGAACGGAACAAAGTATGCAGAAAGCGTAAATCGAGAGCGATTCGACAGACACAGTT
>OVAN01001064.1:0-44076 GCA_900406275.1 Anastatica hierochuntica | reverse complement strand
TATATGAAGTTTTAAGAAATTAATTGATAAAAAATAGAAACGATGCCCATTTACAATGAAAGAAAGTTTAGAATACATTAATATATATGTAGAATGTGGTTGATATTTTTGACGAACTCTAAAGAGTATAAACTTCAGTTTATAGAGCATTTTCCAAAAACTCTATTTTTTCGTAGGTGTTAACCCAATGATTTTGAGAAAAAATGAAAAAAAATTAAAATCTTATTTTAATGCATAGTTGCATCTTTCAATTATAGAGGATGATGGTTAAAGAGGTTTGGAACCTATGTTGTGTCTGTGTCTTTAGATAATAGAGATTTTATATCGGTTACTCCATTTATTTAGGCCATATATGAAGTTTTAAGAAATTAATTTGTAAAAAATAGAAACGATGCCCATGTACAATGAAAGAAAGTTTTTTAAAAAAATAAATATATATGTAGAATGTGGTTAAAAATTTTAAAAAAACTCTAAAGAGTATAAACTTGAGTTTATAGAACATTTACCAAAAACACTATATTTTCGTAGGTGTTAACCCACTCATTATGATAAAAATTCAAAAAAAATGAAAATCTTGTTTTAATACATAGTTGCATCATTCACTTACATAGGATGATTGTTAAAGGGGTTTGGAACCTTTGTTGTCTCTGTTTCCTTAGATAATAGAGATTATATATCGGTTACTCCACTTATTTAAGCCGTATATCAAGTTTTAAGAAGTTAATTGATAAAAATAGAAACGATACCCATGTACAATGAAAGAAAATTTAGAATACATTAATATATATGTAGAATTAGATATGTACTCGCGTGATACGCGAGTAAAAATAAAATAATTAGTGTCTAAAATTAATAACATGCATAACTATAGATTAAAATCTAAGTTTAGTTTTTCATTTATTGTATATTTAACACAAATAAAAAAATTTTAGATTTTCTTAGATTACTGGAAATTTGTAAATAATAATATTTTAAAATGAAGAGAGTGTCCTTAAATAAATTATATATTTCATATTACTTAAAAATGATTAGAATAAATATCAACCGTTTTTAAAAATTTATATTTCGAGCCTTAATATTCTTACATGTTAAATAATTCTTTTATAATGATTAGAATTTAAAAAATTAAGATGTATAAAAATTAAAACTTAAAATCAACTTTCTATATTATATAAAAAGTATTATGAAAAACATGTATTAGATTATAATTTTTCAGTGTTATACATTATAAAACTTATGTGTATTTTATAAATTTTCTTTTAAGATTATACAGTTTCTTTTTACTTAATTTTTTAATAAGCTAGTTTTCCTTTTTTGTAAATTATATCTTTTAAGAAGTAAATAACCATGTCACGCTCTAAATTAAACATTGACATATATCGAAATCCGGTGAGTTACAATTTGCTTACGTGTCGCGTTCACGTCGATCGCGTTCAGCTTTATATAATAAGATATTTTATTATTAAAAATTATATTCAGTATTTTATGATAAAGAAAATCGAAAAAATCTAGCGTGATCAAAATATGGAAAACACACTTCCTAAATAAATGATAGAAGTTTTAAAATAGGTTTCAAATTTATATAGCCTAAAATTAATCCAATTTTTTTAATATATAAGCATATTTTATATTTTTTTATTTAAGACTATTTAATTGTAGACTATAATATTTCGCGTTTTTTTACAGTTTTAAGATTTCATATTAATCCTTGACACAAAATAAATATATAATAAAAACAAATATAGAATACAAAATGAAATAAAATTTAAGAAATATTTTAACATAAAATTTTTTTAATTGTTTTACTTTTTTAAGAGTTAAGTTATTTAAAAAGTGATATAAAAGGAAATTTCCTATAAAATATATAACAAATTGACACATGTCATAATCTAAGTTAACGAAGACATTTGTCAAAATCTCATGAGTTACAATTATGCATACGTGTCGAGTTCACCTTAAACGCGTTCGAGTTTATATAATAAGATAAGATGACTACGAAATAGTAGATTTACTTTTAGTCAGAATAATAAAATCTCAAATTTGATATGTGTTTATTCAAGACTGCAAAACTTTAAAAAAAATTCTTATGAAGATAAAATGGAGATGGTCTAAAGTAAATTTACCCAAACATTTTTTATTTTATCTTTAAAAGAATTTTATATTCTTATGGATGAGTCAGCATGTGGCTAATGCTTCTTCCTCGATTATTAATGCTAGCTTTAGGAAACTGTGCACCAAAATAAATCCCTATCCATTGATGTATAAAATCCAAAACTTCAAAGAGAAAGAGAGTGAAAATGAGAAAAAGAGAAAGAGAGGTTAAGTCATCGATGAATGTCTCAATGAAAACATTCAAAGGCAAAAGCATAAATCTAGAAGTTGAAGCATCCAACACCATCGATCTCAAGATCCATGGAGAGCCAATACATGAACTGGTTTTGAGGTTAGGTCCAAATCATGATCAAGATGAAGTCATGCAGATTTTTGTAATGACTCTCTTCGGCAAGTGTCACACCCTCAATGTTAAAAGGTCCAATACTATTGAAGAAGTCAAGACCAAGTTTGAGGAGATCAGTGGCACTCCAGTGAACCAGCAAAGGCTATTCTTTCAAAGAAACATGCTTGAAGACAGTGGAACCGTAGGTGAATATAACATCAAACATGAGTCGACTCTTATCATGAGGCAGAGCCTATGCGGTTGCTAGGTTTCTCTTTTGTCGCTTTTTAGAAAATATTTTCTTAAGTTCTTTTTATCTATGTCATTTCTAAAGAGTAAAGACGGTGTTATGTTTCTAAACCCTAAAAGCTTAACAAATATTTCTATTTGATACCATGTGTTACTCAAAAGTCATCAAATCAAAACGAAAACGAGATCTCTCATCTAAAATCATTTCAAATTTCTCCTGTTTTTTTACTTTGAAGAGGCCTAAAGCTTAACAATATACTGTGATCATTCCTAATAGCTTATTAGGTTAGTTTGATTTCCACTATTATAATATATTTTTTTGATCGTCTGGGTTACTATTGCTGTCGTTCCATCTGCTGGCATAACGAACGGTCCTCGCTTGCACCACGCTAAAGACTTACTATAAGTCTGCCTTCATTAATTTGCAATAAATTGTGCATCTCCGGGAAATCGATCTCATGACCTTCTGGTGTAGAAACATTAATTAACCTTTGGTCAACCACTAAATTAGAGGTTTTCACAGCACTATTATAATACTCCCTCCGTATCACTTTAGTTGATGTTTTATGGAAATTTTTTTGTATCAAATTAGTTGATGTTTTGGATTTTTCAATGCAAAATTAATTGTGTTTTCTACATTTTAGATTATTTGTATTCTGCAGATTGTTTTATTATTGGTTGAAATATGTTTAAATAGATAATAAATGATGTTTTATTTTAGAGAAACACAAAAATTAAATGTTTTCTTAATCTGTGTGTAATGATATTTTAATATCCTTAAACATCAAATATTTTGATACAGAGGGAGTATGTATACAAATGTTAAGGTTAAGAATATAATTTTTTCAAGTAATGCACCAATTAATAGCATTAAAATAATTTAGGAGAAGAAAAAAAATAGGGCCTATTTATTAGGGCCAAAAAATAAGTTGTATTTACAAATGATATAAGATTTAAATAATGAATAACTTATATATAATTCCTCTTATTTCAAAATATAAATGTATATGTAAAAAGGTGGGTAAAATTATATATTTTATTTCTTTTTTATCACAATATATTTTAAAAATTATATATTTTTAACTAATTACTCTCGATCTACTATTCCATAAAGTTACTCTAAATTTAATACTGACGTCGTTACAGCTAGAGGACAGTCCTCACATAGCACATAGCTGAATGCAACATCAAGCATGGTCGACAAGTGTCATAACGACAAGTCAAATTCTAAACTTTAATAAAAGTTGATGTTACGTGACAAAGAAAATAAATTGAGAAGCTCAATAACTTTTTGGATCTAACACTCGATGAACATTGAACACGACTCGTCAGAAAGAAAATGAGAAGATCTTTCGTCCAAATCCAAAATCATGCATGCATCTACTAACACGTTAAATCAACTATAACCTCTCTTTTTTTATAACATTGCAGCAAATAAAAAGGGTGGATAAAATCAAACTTCAGTTTAAAAGTTTTAGACGATTATATGGTCAAAATTTAGTAAGATTGAAAATTATTTTAAAATTATATGGTAAGAAAAAAAAGAATATGTTGAAGGTGTAGTGGAGTATCTGAGAAGGAGTAAGTTGGTATTTAGAAAAAAAAATGCAGTGTATTTTTATTTATTGCCACTTTTTATCTATAGTTATTAGTTTTTTTTTTTTGTCGACCACACATTTAAAATTAGAGAACTCGCGAATCGGGGAGCCAATTCGGAGGGGTTGTGTCTACATAAGAGAAATCATTAAAAAGAATGCGAGATCTTCGCGTCAGGTCGTCAGCTTGCGTGTTGAGCATCCTCGGTACGTGCGTCAATGAGAAACCTGCGAAGAAACTTCGTGGTTGCTGGAATTCCTGGAGTTGATTATGAAAAGCCGGTCAGTCCTCCGGATTCTGAGAAATGCTGATAAGCTCTGCACAGTCCGTCTGGAAGAAATGACAGTAAATACTGCGAGTATGCAATTTGGACATTGCCCATAGCAGAGCTTCAAATTCCGCGTGCAGAGGAGAAAGACTCCGTCGTTGGCATTTCGCCCCAAACAAAGAAACCTCCCCATCCTGCACAGTTATTAGGTTAAATAAGAGTTTTTTGGTTATTTACTGCAATTTTCCTGTAATTATTCAACCGACTATAGAATAACAAAATACAAATTGTGACAACAGCATAGAACACAAATAAACTATTTTTTGATTAAAATTATTATTTTTAATTTTTTATTACTATTTTATTGTTGGAAACTCCAAAAAATACTTTTGTTATTGATAGAACTAATAAAATTCAATAGTAATTCCTCCTTTTATTTTTTTCATTCTTTTAGATCATCTCTAAGAGAGTGAATAAAAAAATGTAAAAGAAGAGAGAGAATTGTTTGAGTTTCTAAAATTAGAGACTTGAATCTCTAATATTAGAGATTTTGAGAGACTCTAGTCTCTAACTTTAGAGACTCTATCCACAAATGTCCTCATATTAGTGGTTAATATATTTTTAATAATTAAAACTTAATTATATAACTAAATAATATTAAATTAATTATTATTATATTAGGTATAGATACTCATATGAGTATCTCCCATTGAGGGTGGTCTAAAGAGAGATCTAAATTTAAAATTTTTAGATACGGGTTCCGCGAAAAGAGAGACACACACAAAGTTTTTAGATACAGTTCCAAAAGTATATAAAATTAGATATAGTTTCTAACTTTTTGGATATTTCTGATTTTAATAATAAGATGGATACTCACTTAGAAACTCACTAAGACCATCTCCAATGGTTATATACTCATTTAGTATTAAAAACAATTTTTAACAAAAAAAATTAATTCGCGGATCCCACAAAATATCTAAAATTACACACAACTCTTTTAGATACAGTTTCAAAAGTCTCTAAAATTAAATATAGTTTCTAACTTTTTGGATATTTTTGATTTTAATAATAGAATGGATATTCACTTAAAATTCTAATAGATATCCATTGGAGGGACTCTTAGATACTTGTTGAAGATGCTCTTACAATCTATTGCAAACTTTTCTATAGAAGCATTTGCACATTAACTTATGTTAATTTATAGTGACCGAAGAAAAACAAAAAATTGCAAATTCTAAAAAGAAACCAAAGGGCAGCATCACTCCCAAAGATATGTATATAATAAAAAGCTCCAAAGAGAAAGAGAGAGAGAGGTTAGACCCACAATGCATATTTTGATCGACATGGTGAAAGGCAAGAGCATTAACCTAGAGGCAGAGGATAGTTTCTCAAACCATCGGACCAACCAGTCAACTAGTTCTTGATCCAAATCCTAGTTCGGATGCAACCATGAGGATGTTTGTATCAACTTTAAAAGACAAAACATTCATCTTAGAGGTTAAAGAGTCTGATACAATTCAAAATGTCAAGACCATGATCCATGATCAGGGAGGGCCACCAGTGAACCAGCTGCGTCTAAACCATCTTGGCATGGAACTGAACGACATGACTCGTACCGTAGCTGACTACAACATCAAGCCAGACTCAAATCTTGTCATTATGCAGAGTGATTGCATTTGCTAAATTGTCCTAAAGATTTGTGTTCCATTACCAAACACAAGTACATGTTTTAAGATTTATTTTGGAAACTTTATCTTAAGTGGTGGTTTATGGAGAAATATATTTAATTGTTAACAAAAAAAAATCTTGTGTAGTTGATTTTTTTNTTTTTTTTTTTTTTTTTGTATGGCATGAAGTACAAATTTTGTTTTCTGTCTAGAAATCAATATGAACTTGTGAGGTCTATAAATTTTTGGAATATAAATAGTAAAAAATGATCAAAAGCTGAAAGTGGAAACAAAAATACAAATGCATCGTCTGAATTTAGGTGTAAAAAATAAAGAAAAAGATGGTTTTACCATCATCTCTCTTCCTTCATGGAAGATGAACATTCATCTCTTTGGGAAGGATCAATCGTATCATCCTCCATTTTAGAGAGAAGCCCACCTCCATCAGGATCCTCATTGGAATTTATCGGTTTCTGCTGTCATCCTACAAGCTCGGCGCACGTTTTAGAGACATCACATAACTCTTCCCGAGCCCGAATCGCTAGTAGTCTACTCAAGATTGTCAATTTCAGTCTCATAAATTTCTATTGCGTGAAGGAATCTAGCCAAACTTCATCATGGCGGGGTCAGGAAAGATCGATTTTTCATTCCTCCTCCTTCATAGAGCGAGCTATTTCGCCTTTGTTTCTTTCAAGAGAAAGTCCCATAAACTTAGCCGTGATGGAAAAGTCTTATCAAATTTCATCCTGCAAGGGCCAACAAAGATCACTTCCACATTCGTCCTCAATAGAGGAGAGACAACTTCCACCAACTTCCCTCGACATGAGAGGTGACCTTCCACCAGTTTTCAAAATCGGAATTTCAACGTCACAAGTCAAGATGACTAAGTTGACTATTTTATCGTCATTTGAAGAATCAAAAATGCCCTTTGAACCTATCTTAGATTGGATCATTAGTGGTAAATTTGGTTTCGTTTCTGATGTGTTACCAAACTTTCACAAGTTTGTGTCCCTATCTACTTATTACTTTGAATGTTTTGAATTAGTTTATGTCTTGCATGTTGATTTGTCCGATGTAGCATCTTCCTTTGTACTTGGTTGAAATGATGAATGAGAAAGTTGTGCACAAAAAGATGGTTTTACCATCAAATTAGTATTAGAATACTTATTTGGTCCTAAGTTGGTCTTATTTGGTCTTTAAAAAATTTTTTTAGCATTTAATAGAATAGTATGTTGTTCTATTCTTAGTTAAACAATATATTCTCTATTGAGTTTTTAGATAAAATTGGATGGAAAATTATTTAAATTTTTTAGAGAAAACCCTAAAACCGGCATTTTTAAGTTCTTTTTTTAGGTTAACTCGATTATTTATAACAATAGTTTTACTAACCAAATCTAAGCGATATATTATTTATTTCCGTAGAATAAAATTCCTAAGATCATGTTCAACGCTAAGAAACCTTTAGGGGTTTTAGCTAATTTTAAATAAATAAAGTAAGTATAAGAACCCCTAATGGGTTCTTAGCATTTTTTTCTATTATTGCAAGAACTTCAAATGGGGTTCTTAATTTTTTTTTTTGTAATTAACCAAACTTCAAAATAGGCCTGAGCATTCGAATCCTCGGATCGATTCTTGAAATTTTAAACGGATCTGAAACTCGAAAAATCATAAAAAACCGAAAAAACCGAAAAAAACAAAAAAAATCCCGGAAAAACTGAACCGGAACCGACCAGAAAATAAAGTAGTTCTAACCAAAAAAAAAGAAAGATGAAGTAGAAGACACGAAAAAAAGACACGAAGAGACGAGCCAAAAGCGCTTCTTCTGTAAGAGTTTTAAGAGTCGACTCTTAGCATTTTTTTAAATTAAATTTTGGGCTAAAAATACCTCTTAGAGCCCCAAATGTTTATGGTCTAATGACAGTATAATATAACAAGATTCTGAAAATGATGTTATGGGCAAGAAGAAGTATCTAAAACTTCATGGACAATGGGAAGTGCTCTACACATAGCTTTCAATGGTGTAGCTTTACGCATTGAGGTTCCTTTTTCATTTTCCCTCATGTCCACAAACTCTTCTCCAACTCGCTTCCACTCAAAGCATTGAATCAACGACCCAAGAGCCAAGGTCACTAGCCGCTGAGCTAGTCCTGATCCAGGACAAGCTCGTCGTCCCATCCCAAAAGACAACAATTTTTTATCTTCCCCTTCTTTCTTAAACCTCTCTGGCTTAAACTTTTCTGACTCTTCCCACGTATTTGGATCTCTATGTATAGCCCATGCGTTCACCAATAAGATTGTACCACGCGGAACATTGTATCCTGCCACCATGCAATCCTCTGATGCTAAGTGAGGGAGAAGCATTGGAGCCACAGGGTAAAGTCGTAAACTCTCTGATACAATGTTTTGAAGATAAGGAAGTTTCGCAATGTCTTCTTCCTTGATTAAGCGGTTTGAACCAATATGAGTGTCGATTTCGCGCTTTGCCTTTTGTAATACGTTGGGATGGTTCAACAAATTCGACATTGCCCATTCTAACGTCCCTGCTGATGTATCCGTCCCAGCGACTATCATAACCTATCGAATTTTCAATATCAGTTAAATCACAACAACTCAATGTGAATTAATAATCTTAACCTAAAATCTAAACTCATCTCCAAAACCTATAAAGTTTCGGTTTTTCTCGCCCAGCGAGATAGGACCGGTCTTTAGGCATATTGGAGAAACATCCATTTCGGTCCCTAAAATTTTTTGAATTAATATGCATAGATTGACTGCACCCAAATAATTTATACATACAAGATACAACCTTTTATACTGTAAAAGTTTATAGCCCCACAAATATAAAGAGTGAGACAAAATAACAATGCTATGTTCAAGGAGATTAGTTAGGTGAATCCTCAACACTACTAATGTTGTTATTTTAACCTCAATGTGAATTAATAATATTAACCTCAAATCTAAACTCATCTCCAAAACCTATAAAGTTTCGATTTTTCTTGCCTAGGGAGACGCGGGCCGGTTTTGAGGTATACTAGTGAAACATTTGTCACAGTTCCCTAATATTTTTAATTTAGTATGCATAAATCGACTGGTCCCCCAATTGAAAAAAGATTTATGCATAAAAGATTCACCCTTTATACCGTAAAAGTTTATAGCCCACAAATTTAAAGACCGGCCCAGGCGAGACAAAATAATAATGCTATGTTCAAGGAGATAAGTTAGGTGAATCCTCAACACTACTAATGTTACTATTTTTGGTCTCTCATTACTTACAAGTATGATTCCTTTGATGATGACATCCGTATAGTAATCAGGCTGAGTTTCTTGGAGAGAAAGCAAATGATCAATCATGGTACAACCCTTTTCTTCCTCCCCACGTTTCTCCTCCACCAAACTCTGCAAAAATCCGTCAAACCGACCTGCCAATTGCTTGACCCGTTTCTCATAATTAGTTATCCAACGAAGGATCGGGAAATAGTCGGCGACGTTCCCTGATCCGCCTATAGCAACCACTTCCCGAATCAACTGTCTCACATGTTTTGCATCATCGTCGTCTTCTGTGCCATCTCCGTAGTATCGCTTTCCGGCTACCATTCTAATGATGTTGTTGATAGTCAAGTTCATAAACAATGTGCTCACCTCCACCTTTGCAAATTCCTGAATTTACATTGATTAGATCAAATGGTTTCACTCTCACATTCATTTTTTCTTCTTCTTGAGATATATAAATCTTGAATACTTTGTTCTTGCAGTTGGTGATGTACAAACTGACTACTTATTTTAAACCTGATTTTATTTATAAACTAGACTAGGATCCGCGTATAAAACGGATAAAATATGTTAGAAATACACTCCTTAGATAAATTATAGAATTTTAGAAAGAGATTTCAGATAGTTTAAAGTAAAACTAATCTAATCTTATTAATAAATAAACACAATTTTTACTTGTTTTATTTAAAACTATTTAATCGTAAATTATATGCTTTGAATATTTTATTGTTTTTAAAAGTTCATATTTTCTAACACAATATAGGAATATTAAAAAAACTAGTTATAGAATTTCAAATAGTAAGAAAATGACAAAAAAACATTTAATTTAATAATTATTTTTTTGTCGTTTTTAAGAGTTAAGTGATTTAAAAGAAATTTTTAATAAAAACATCATAAATTGACACATGTTATAATCTAGACTACAGAAGATACATGTCAAAATCTCGTGAGTTATAATTATGCACATGTGTCGTATTCACGTTCAATGCGTTCAGATTTATATAATAAGATACTAAAAACACAGAATATGATGGTTCTTATTTTATTATGATGATAATTAAACTTTATAAATATTTTTGTTAAATTTAAAACTTACAAGGCAAATCATAAAGTTTGAATGATATCCTGATTTCTGGCTGTAAAAGTTTTTATTATAAAAACTAAAAGTGCAAAACTATAATTGATTTGAGAAAAGGAAAACATAGTGGAAACTTTAATTAAAGACAAACTAAAGGACTTTAATAAAGTATATGTTAAAACGCACATACTTGTTTAGAGTTTCTTGATAGACATATTATAAGCCGCTTGATTTCATCTTTACGGATTGATAGAAAGCTATTAAGCCTAATAGGTGAGAAAATCTCATTGCTGCCGATTCGACGAAGATTTCGCCATGTATCGCCATAAGCTCCACCTACCATGGTAGTGTAGTTGTATCCAATATGTTTCCCAAAGATAAATTGAGGCCGGTTAGCTAAAACGACGTCGTTTTTGGTAAAACATTCTTCGGCGATTGAGTAAGAAGAAACAACATAAACGACACGAGTGCCGAGTTGTAAAGAGAAGATTGAGGCATTGTTTAATGATTTGGAGAGATTGAGAAGACCGCGATGGAGCGGTAGATTCAAGAGATGAAGGTGTCCGATTATCGGAAACCGCCGAGTTGGACTTGGTGGTAGGTTTAGTTTGTGCCGCCGTTGTGTTCTCCCGATCAGAAGTTTGAGAGAGATGAAGAGTAAGAAAAGTGAGAGGATTAGGTAGAGAGTTTCCATTATTGATGTTTGTTATTTGTTATAATAGTGTAAAGCATATTTGAGCTAATGCTGGTTTTATACGGTTTAGTGCGTTTTCTGAATAAAATAAAAGGGAATTTTGAGAATGACAAAAAAAACATTAAAAAGTAGAAAACAATGGGTGCATAATTAAAAAAAAGGAATTAGATTCTATAACCGCAAAAAACACATATTTAACTAAATGGTTATCTAAAAAAAAATGAGTGTGTATAATGCGTATAAATGTTATTATACCTTTGAGCTCACTTGTTTTATTTTTTATTTTAATAACAACACAGATCACATAGTCTGTCCGTATCAGTTAGATTACAAATAGTCTGACTATTTTTTCCGTATCATAATATATTTTTCCATTTAGTTTCTTTAAATTAAATAGTCATTGCCAAAACTTTGTTTTGTAATATCTTTTTTGTATATCATGTTATTTTTTCATTTTCATTTGAATTTTTCTTATTATATACCTTCTCTAAATTTTTGTTCTGTGTATATTAAGCTTTTTTCTTGATATTTGTCTATGTAATAGTTACAAATTGATAAAAAAAATTTACCCCTTTGATAATTGGTTATTTGTGCAATTTATAGACACGCAAAAAATAGTACGACTACAAAAAATAGTCTATCGCCGTAGTGTTTATCATTATTTGCGACTATTTGCAAAATATATATTTGTTTTGAAAAATTCAAAATACGTTAAATAGAGAAAAAATCTACATTTTTTGTGTAATTACAATTTTGCTTCAATATATGTATAAATCTATAAATCTATTTAAAGTTTAATGGGAGTAAAGGTATTTTAAAAAAGAGAGAAACAACCAAAAATAGGGGTAATTGCCCCTTAAATTTTTTTATTTTTAAATGAAAAATATGGAATGGTCATATCATTAAATATTGTTTTTTTTTCATTTCGCAAATCTACTCTAAAAAAACTATTTAGTTTTTTTTGGAAAGCAACAAAAAAAAAAATTCATGTTTTTTCCTAAAATATCCCAAGTGTCTTTTGTTTGTTCTTGGTTAAGAGGTATTTGTGTAATAACATCCCATTAGTTTTTTTTTGTCGTATGTATTCTAATAGCAAATAGTTATTTTCACTAGAGGTAAGTGTAGGGTTCTAACCCTAATTCCGTGGAATAACAGCAAAGGTAGTGCAATCACTGATCCACTGACCCACTGACCCATTTGCTTTTCTGGACATTCCACATTTTTGGTATTCCACAGTATTACACATCTTCCTATTATATCTCCAACATCAAGATGCTTGCGCTCATCTTTGCGGTGGATTCATCCACATTTTCCTTCAATGCTTCCAACTTTACGGATATCAACTTCGTTATTTACCATCTCATGTCGATTATTCTACCATTCTCTCTAACGCCAAATTGTTTAGAAAATAATCTGGTTTTTTAAATATTTATGAAAAACAAAGAATTATGAATATCTCTTCATTGATTATGTGGTTTTTGTAGCAATACAAAGACTAAGAGTTTAAAATATAATCTTTCTTAACTAAGTCTAAATTAGATGCCTTTTAGAGTTCTTGACTCTCATATTTATACTTATTTGATTTTCTAATCCTATCAGTTATATTGTTATCGTCGTACATCGTTGCTGCTCTTACCAATATCCCGAATTCTTTGTATTACCGTTTATTAAGTATCGTTACTAGATGGAGAGAGGCTTGTGGTCTAGTGGTCAAAGCGCTCATCTCATCTTTCCGGAGTCAGAGTGTTCGAGTCTCCGGGCGCGCGATGTGCGCGTTTGGCCCCGTGTGAGGAGCTATGGACTACCGGATCGACCTGTTGTGATCCGGACCCCTCGTATGTAAGAGATAAAATTCCCGGTAGTAGGGTAGGACCACCGAACCGGCCCGTTGTTGCCCGATTTGCCGACAAAAAAAAAGTATCTTTACAAGATGAAACCCAATAGCTAAATTTGGGTCCAACATTTTTTAAATTTCAAAAAAATATTTTATCACTAATACATAAAAGCTATAGTATATAATAATTCTTTTTATGATGTCTATTTTAGTCATTTTGTGTTAGCTTTCATAAAAATATCTTATAGGATCATTGATTTGGTGAGTTCACTACCTACTCCAGCTAATGTGATGTGATCATATAATGTGCTGAAACACGTGCACTGGTAATGTCATCTATCTGACGTTACCGCATATTATTGTTGTCAATTATTTTTTTATCGCGAACCGGGTCACAACGAATCAATCCGGTAATCCTTAATTCCACGTAGGAGAATCATATCACAAAATGCCGGTCCAGTGATCTTTAAATCCCATATATGGGACATACTCGTACAAACGCAAGGCCGATGTTCGAACTATCGACCCCGAACTTATGAGAATGGCACTTTGCCCACTGGACTAAAGGTCTTTCTCTTATTGTTGTCAATTAAATTTTAATAGAGAACTTGATAGGTGAGCAAAATAGACTCTCAATCGAGAAAGCGCATCAAACGGATCAAGCGAAGCAGATTAAACAGATCAAGTATATCATACGAAACAAAAATGGATCAAATGGATTTGGTGGTATCTATCTATCCCTATATATTAATTGAGAAGTAGTTTAAGTGAATTATGCTTGTCAACTTCTTAGAGTTTCAACATTAAATTGTTATAATTTCATTGGTCAGAATTTTTTAATATTTTCTAACAAAAAAATCCTCATAAAAAATAATCTTGTACAAATCACATGATTTTAAGTAGAATTATAAAGAATTTAAAAAAAAAATCACAACTACTTTCTTAATTCATCAAAATCTTCTAAAAACTCATTAAAAATCGAATCTCATCAAATGCTCATTTCAATACATTCCCCAATGTTTCACCTTTTAAAGAATTACATTGTTAACTTAATCATCAAAATACAATAATGTTTCTCTCATTTCAAAAATATGTATTAACAAACGTCATCAAAACAAAAAACTCTAGATTATTCACAAAAATAATTAATCTCTATGTATTTTAAAAAAAAACTTATTAACTCAACCACAATGATAGACTAATATATTTCTTCTTATCTAAACCTAAAAACAAAATGCTCAAATGATCTATCACCTAAAATAAGAAACGAAAACAAATTAAATTAGTGACCAAAATTATTATCATATTTAAGTCAATTTTTATACTCATCAATTTGATAATATTCTAATAACTAATTTATATCATCTAAACAAAATATCAAAAGATTTGAATTTTAATATTAATAAGTAAAAATATGTTTTATTATTAAAAACACATAAAATAATTTACATTTTATAAATATATTCTATAGTTTTTTCCCGCACAAGGTGTGGGATGTCATCTAGTGTATATATTATATGTAAAGTCGCTTGTTGACATGACGAGCTCACAGAATTTGTTGGTTACATGACGCAATTCTGGAGCTCGTCGATTTTGTCTATCTTTTAAAAAAAATAGTTTTCATTTATGTGTCGCACTCTGATTGGCTATATATTATTTTTCACTTAAAAAATGGTCTAGCTTTTTAAAAAGACGATATTAACCCTACTGAAAATTATGAAATTTATCAAAAATTGGAAAAAAAATCTCCTTTTTCTTTATCTTAATTCAAATTTTAACTTTGCTGAGAATCAAAACGTGAAATTGATCAAAATTTCGTGTTTATCTTATCTTCTTTAAATATCGTGATATATGAGTAAAGTGGCAAAGAATTTGTTAAATACCGTGGAATCGAGTCGTCACTTTGGTTTTTGTGAGATAATATAGAATAGGATATTGTATTGAGTTGTTCATAATGAATGACATAGAGAGGTATATATACATAAGACTTAAATCTATCTCAACTAGGAATAGAACTTATCTAAATCTTATGATATATATCTAAATAACGTAATCTTTATCACATTAGGATTTCTAGGATATTCTTCGGTTTGGGCTTCACGGGCTTCACTCCATAATTGGACTTAACGGTCCGTAATAGTTGGTCCGCAAGATATACATCTTGCTTCCCAAGATATCTCCAATACTCCCCCGCACGACAAAGGTGAGAAGCGAAACGCGAAATCCGCAATCACAAAGCGGAATACCTATGTCGTGGACATAATGTCGACGACGGATAAAAAAGTCAACAGACTCCTCCGGGATAAACTTCAATCTTGTAAATAGGGTGAAACTTCAACTCGTCTTTGGTCTTGATAAAAAGGAAAAAACATCCCTTAATTTAGATATGGGAAAAACATCCCGTGGGCGCAAAATTTTGCAGCTCCACAAATAGAAGTAGTAAAAACGTCTTGTTTCGGAAAAAAATAATGACCTAAAAACATGAGCGTTTCAAAACTCCCCCGTAATATGAGAAATCAAAACTCATAGAACTTTTTTAAAAAGTTCTAGATTTAGAAATAGAACTAAGAAAAATTGAAGAACCCGTAAAATTATATGCCACAAACCCGTAAAACATAAATATGTCATCAAAATTAACAACTCTTTGCATTAATCCGGAAAAAACAAATCTACCAAAGTAGAATCTTAACTGACGAAGAAGAGAAAGAAAAAATAATAATAAACGACGAATTAGAAAACCGATAAAAGAAAAAAAAACAAAAACTCCAAATATGTTTTAGGAATCACCTAGAACCATTATACATGGGTCATCTTCTTCATCGTCTTCATCAATGAGTATCATCATGATTTTTTTTTCCCGAAAACCAATAGAAAAAAATCTAATGCGAAATTTAGAAAACCTGCTCTGATACCATGTGAGATAATATAGAATATGATATTGTATTGAGTTGTTCATAATGAATGACATATAGAGGTATATATACATAAGACTTAAACCTTTCTCAACTAGGAATATAACTTATCTAAATCTTATGATATATATCTAAATAACGTAATCCTTATCACATTAGGATTTCTAGAATATTCTTCGGTTTGGGCTTCACGGGCTTCACTCTATAATTGGACTTAACGGTCCGTAATAGTTGGTCCGCAAGATATACATCTTGCTTCCCAAGATATCTCCAATAGTTTTCATGGATATTCTCCAAGTTTGCTATGTTGTTATCGTCCTCTTCATTGTTACCTTTTTAAAAGAAGTTATTTGTGTGTGGCCAAAAATTGTTTTGACACTTTGATTCTATTTTGTCGGTTTGGTTCAGGTTTTCAGTTACGGTTTTTTGTCACCTCTATTAGTGTTAAGTTACATGGACTTCCAACTCAAAACCAATTGGCAATGAGTGGAAATGCTCATATTACTTATATATTAGTTATGATCCTTTGCAACTTTCGATGTGGGATACTTATCCCTAATACGTCCCCTCGAGATGATGGCTCTGTTGGCCAGAAATCTCGTTATGTTTGGGTATGGATCGATGAACCAATTTTTGGGTCAGATCGATTGGATTGGGTTGGATTGCACGGATCTAGGCTCTGATACCATATTAAGTTACATGGACTTCCAACTCAAAACCAATTGACAATGAATGGAAAGACCATATTACTTATATATTAGTTAATTAGTTATGTTGTCACAAACAATCATCGGTCCTTATTACTTATAACACAAAGAACATGACTAATACAACTAGATAAGATAGTAAGCATCGTCTCTTTTTTCCATATACCTATACATCGATAAATTCTACTTCAACTCAAACAATGTTTTAAGATTATAAGGTCCAGTAACATTAGACGATCCACTCCATATAAGTTCAGCGATTTGTTGATGAGCTTTCTCCGTCAAATGAAACGAATCAAAGAACAAATATTCCGTAACATTTTCGCATAATTCGTAACCTTGTGATTGTCCCCAAACTCGACCTCCACAAGTATTGATTCCTCTCAATGGTCCAGTCCCACAACATGCTTTCTTCCCTTCTTTAAACCCTTCAAAACACAACAAAACATTCCAAAATATTTATATACTAATCTATACCAATGTTCTAGAACTCGCTAGGCGCTAGTCGAGCGGTGAAGTTGGACCTAGCATCTAGCTAGACAATCGGAAATTAAACGGGGATCAATCATGACTAGTTTTTGGATTATTTTGACATTTTTAATTTAATTTAATTTTTATAAATAAATAATAAGTTTATAATTTTAAATTTTAGATATTTTTTGACTTGTTTTTAATATAAAAGTAACTAGTTTATACAACTTTAGTGATTATAATATAGTTTTATTTGATTATACGGGCTAATTTTATTTAAAAGTCCAATTTGATAAGTTAATTAGTATAATGGTTGAAAAAATTGGACTGCGGAGGAAACTAATCGGACGACCACCGCCTAGCGTATATCCGGAGGAGAAGATTTTTAAAATAGAGATTCATACCAATCCAAAATGTATATAGGTAAATAGTTTACCGTATTTCGCGGGATTGTTGATTCTTTCGGCTAGAGAAGTGTGATAATCGTGAAGAGCGTATTTGAATCCGGATAGTTCATGCTCGAGACGCTTCAATACATTAGGAAGCTTCTTATTGTGGAGATTGATCAAATCAGTGAGTGGCTTGAAACAAGATTCAATATTTGTTCTATCTATAATTAATGTGGCTGGTACACAATCATAGGCTCCCACATTCAAGAATCCAAACTTTCTTCCTCCAATTTTATACACTTCCTAAAAAAGATTAGAACAAAATCTATCATCTTTATACCAAACGAAAGACGGTTCTTGAAATGTATACCGATATGAATTTTTTTACCTCGATCACATCGGTTAAATTACCGAAAACAAAATCGGATAATTCCTCTTTGGAGTTAGATCGTAAAGTTGAAGAATTCGCAAATATGGAGGGGTAAATATAGTCGTTAGCTCCGATATGAAACAGATAAACAGCTCTTGAGAAAACCCTCTTGGCTTCTACATCTCCTAAATCGGATTTTAACCTCTTTTCAACATTCTTGAAGTTACTTAATTGTGCTCCTAAATTTATCACCTTGATACCAAAAAAAATAAAGAAAAAATATTCGATTGATTAGTCTTATTGATAAAAAAATACCAATTGAAGTGGAAAGTTTCTTCAAACAACAAAGAGCTGGTCAACTATTCAATCAAATGATATTCGAATAAAATCATCGGTTTTATGTTGATGTAATAAGTTGTGATATCGGATTATATTTTGTATGTACCATTCCGGGGAAAGTTCCGACCAAAGTTCCGGCGCCGCCTGAAGCAAAATTTACCCCATAGGTAAATTGATTATTCCCGTTACTTGGTTGTAGATTTGGTGGGATCAATGGTAACCATGCGTATTCAGCTGCCACGTCATCAATTATTTAAAAGTCTGTTATATTTTTGGCGGGAAAATTTACGGAAAACTTTTTTATATATATTGTTACCTAGAAAATCAGGAATCAAACGTCCGTCGGAGATTCTTCCGGTGGGAGATTTGAACGTTGTTCGACCATACGGCCAAACATTAGCCCGAAATCTTGAGAAAGTATCGATGTAATTGTTGTTTCCGGCATCAAACAGAGAATCTCCAAACACAAACAAAGCGGCTTGGTTCGTTACTAGATCGTTGTTGTCTCTGCAATTGATCGAACCGAAAGAAAAAATTATTGTGTAAACGAAAAAGATGACCGACTGTAATTGAGAACCTTTCATGTTCAAAGTTTGTGTTCTTGGTGTTATTGTAAATGCTCTGTTTTGTTTATATAGAAATCCTCTGTTTTTTGGTCATAGATAAAATAAGTTTTATTTGGAGCTTGACTAAAATATATTTTAATGTCGTAAATTTTGACTAATTTATACTTACTACTCACAAAATACTAATACTCCATCCGTTTCGCAAAAAATGTCATTCTCACATTTTTTACATATTAAAAAAACGGTTAAAAAGTATTACATGCCCTTCATTAATATTTTTTTTAAAAAAAATATCTTCAATTAATACATTAAAACAGTGAGGGTAAAATCGGAATTTCGCTTATAAATTTGCATCGAAAATGTAAAACGACACTCTTTGTAAAACAATATTAAAACTTCAAAACGACACTTTTTAAAAAATAGAAGGAATAGTTTTTTGGTCATTTTTATATCCATGTGGTTAGCTTATTTTTATAAAGATGGTTGTGTTCTTGGTGTTATTGTGACATCTTCTACTTGCTCATTTTATATATTAAAATGTTGGGGATATCTTAGAATATGCTGAAATTACTATATCGGTTTGTATGAAAATCTATAATCATGTCTTTGTTCAAAGTTTAGCAAAATTTAGTAATGACACATCATGTTCGACGTGGAAGAAAGCTAAGAAAAAGAAGGAAACGTTTCCTTGTGGATCACTCTTGGTGATAAGTAGTTTCAAACATAACAACACTTTTATTATTTTTAACCATCTATGACATAGAAGTATTTAGAATTGTGTTATCTTATTCATTGAGCAAATGCTCACAAAATATACACGAGTCTTCATGTACAAGTAAATAAGGAAATATACTTAGAGTAATTACATGATTATATTTAGTAAAGAGGGGTTAGTGAGAATTGGATTTCATAAAGTTGGTTGATTTTAAAAGTTAAAAAATTTATTAAATCTGTAAAGAGTTTTGTTAAATTTGCAAGAGAGTTTTGTGTATTAGAAAAATCAATCAAAAAATTTTAGTTATAAGAATTTTAAGAATTCAAGGTGAATATGGAGTATTTTGAAAGTTGTGTTCAATGAGCTAATTTGTTGAGAATTCATGTTCCAATAATATTAGATTTTAATTGACTAATAAAATCACCGAAAACCAAACTTTTTGAATAACAATAGATTATGAGTACACATTTAAAATCATCAAACCAATAACAGCAGATTTTATCAAGAATGTTATAATACATAAATCAATAACAACATATTCTAAATTTTTTAATAATTTTCAAAAATACAACTACCAATAACACTCCTAAAAAATATACGGTTTCTGTAATAAGATAAAGATCATCTCAATGATACCATCGTATCAATGACAAGTAGTTCATGTACCACTGGTACATGTGCTGTGAAGAGAGAAATTAGGACTCGGCGTTCGGTTTTTCAAATTGGTTTAGGTCGGCTTTATTGATTTTCGTGTAGTTTTGCATTCATTTAAGATCGAAAAAATTTCGGATCGGTTCAATTATCAATGGGTTTGAGTAGGTTCTAGTTAACTAAAATCGGGATTAAAAGAACCAATATATTTATAGTTCCAAACTAAATTTGCATATTTTCCGATAGTTTGAGCATTTTCAGATATTTTGTGTATTTTTGAATTTTCCTTCGATATTTCGGATATTTTTTTTATATTTTTGAATATATCGAATATTGTTAGATATTTTTCCGGTATCTTTTTATATTTGGATGTATTTGATTATTCGCCCTAATATATGAAATATCTTAAAGTGTATAACTATGTTCAACTATTTTTTGAACATCTTCGGATACTCAAAATATTTTTGTTCGTTTTCGATTCTCTAAAACTAATAACTATTAGAGTACTTTAAAAAATTCAGTTGGCTTCTGATCTCAATTTTTTTTATTCTTTCGATTTGGTTCTTTGAATCCGAGTAAATGTCCAATCCTAAAAGGAATCATTGAAAATGTTTAGACCATCTCCAATATATTTCTCTATTTTTTTCTCTAAAAATAATATTCTTCAAAGATTCTTTTTTAATTTTACAATTAACCCTTTATACTTATAAATGTTGAAAAGTAACCCATTTATTATAAGTTTTATAAAATTTTCATAAAGTTGCAATATTATTTAAACTAACTACTTTATTACAAAAATACATTATAGAAAAATAATAAAACAACGTAAACATTATCTAACTATGTGGAACTTTAAATAATTAATTATAATTAATAATTTTAGTTTTAAATATAAAATTTAAATATCATTTGTTAAATAAAAAGTTAGACTTTAAAATAAAATAATAATATTGTTTATTTATTTTATTTATAATTGTAAAAAATTAAAAATGATTATGTAAACAAAAAAGTTGTGTTTTATATGCAAAAAAGTTATTATTTCTCATAAAAATGTATTTTAGTTATAATTACAAAAAAGTAGAGAACAATTGTATAAATAAAAAGTATAACTCTATTATAGAGAATGTTATTTTTTCTCCTAAATAAAGAGTAAAAAATAGCAATCTTTATTTTAAGAGAAAAAATAGAGATATGTTGGAGTAAATTTGACTCTATTATAATATATACAGTCAAAAATAGCAATAGGTCGGAGATGGTTTTAGTGCACAAATCTGTTATTGATAAACTGTGATTGACAAACCATATAATGATGAAAAATTTACATCATAGGGTAGTTTTTAACTTTGTTTTTACACTCTAGAGCACTTTGGTGACAAGAGGTACTTTTTCACAATAAAATGACTAATATACCCTTTTTAAATTTTGTGGACGCGTCCATATGGATATGTCCAGGATTAGTTCACTAACATTATATTTTTATTCGTTGGACTAGTCTACAACTGGTACTCATGAATTGACAATACATTTTTGGACAAATCACATGTTCATATACCTAGACTAGTCCACCTCAATTATATTACTAAATTTATGCTTCCGAATCCGACAGAAACAGGATATGGAAACCACCGTCACTGAAGAAAATAAGATAAAAGTATAAACACATATAAAGATCTTATATTAACTAACCGCTTTAACTATTGGATGTGTCCACAAATAAATTCTCTATGCAAAAATGTCTATTTTGTACATGTAGAAATGGACATGTCTACAATCGATACGATGATCCTGTCCACGCACGTTTTTTTAAATTGAGTGACGAACACAAATGTTATATTCAGTTAGGTTTTGTGAAAGAGCAAATTTACTAAAACTAAAACCAAAAACGAAAAAATTAATAATCAAAATAGAAAACTAAACAAAATGGTTTTGTTTGAGTGAAAAAAAATTGATCAAATGAAATTGAAAATTAGTTAACAAGAGGAATTGATGTTATGTATATGTTTGTAAACAAGTACTGAGACAAAAAAAAAAGATTTAACGAGAAACAAAGAGATAGATGGAGAGATGAGAAGAGAAAAAGAGAGAGAAAAAGAATGGAAGACATATTCGTCCAAAAATGCATTAAAAAAATACCTTTTGATAAAAAAGACAATCATCTTGAAAATCATTGTCAAAAAAATGTCATATTTTATGTTAAACACTCTAATGATCTCTAAACTTCTTAAAATTTGCATTTATTTATTTTATGATATACTTGTAACTTGTGTTGGGAAGAGAAGACAAATGGCCAGAGTGCAAGTAAGGTTCATTGATACGGCCTAGTTTTACTTTTCCAACTAAGAAACACAAAACTTAATTTGTAAAATTTCACATTAGAAACCGAAGAGACACCAGTTTCTTCACGACATACGGTTGATTAATACCTTTTTTGTCATGTCGACGTTTCCCAAAAAGCCGTCAAAAAATAATAAATGAAGTCATTATAGAAAATTTTCAATCAATTACATTATCCCCAAACGTCTACAAAAGGAAACACTTAGAGATCCAATTTCATATTCAAGAAAAAATCATTTTGTCTAGTACTATTTTACAAGTTCTCTTTTGTTTTCTTTTTTTGTATAACTTTCACTTGTGGCAAAATGCATATTTCTATCAAGACTGTTGAAGGAAAAACAATGTTCAACGTAGAGGTCGATAGTTCCAAAACTATCGACCTCAAGATCGACGAAGTCCCGATTCATAGTTATAATCGACCGGGTCTTGGTCATTGTGATAATAAAGTCGCCCATATTTCTAGTAAGACTAATGTGGAAGGAAAGACAACTATTAGCCTAGAGGTGGATAGTTCCAAAACCACTATCGACCTCAACATCACTGAAGACCCGAACCATCGACAAAATCCTCATGGTGAAACCATGCAGATTTTTGTAAAGACTGTGAGAGGAAGGACAATAACCATAGAGGTGAACAGCTTGGACACAATCGCACACGTAAAGGCCAAGATCGAAGATAAAGAGAGTTTCTTGGTGAATAGGCAGAAGCTGTTGTTTGGACAGAAGCAGCTTGAAGATGATCTTACTGTTTCTGACTACAACATCAAGAAAGGTTCGATCCTTCACTTGGTAATATTGCGGAGTGGCGAACGTGCATGATGAGGAATGTCATATTACACCCACCAAAACTAAAATGTTAAAGATTTTAACGTATGATTTTATTGATCTAAAATCACTCTTTGATCTAAAATCACTCTTTGACAGTAACAAAAAAAAGTATTATGTTAATTAGGTCCCATGTGAAACTTATTTTTTGGACCCGGTCACTAGTACTATTGCGTCTCTGCTAGTTTAGTGAGCATTCCTCATTGGAAGTTTTTTGTCATGAGTTTCTTAGCAAAATATAAATAAAATAATAAAAAAAGAGAGTCTCTCCATAAGAAATTAGAGTTTCTCAAATGAGTCTCTCACCAATGTTGATGCTCTGTTTCGTATCTCTGTTTTCTATAACTCTTTTCTTTAAGACAATGTAAGCTAGTGGAGTTTCAATATTAGTACGTTAATCATTTTAATTTGTGCGTTTCTGTGCACAAGCAACAATTTTATTTTTAATCATATCTATGAAGGAAAAAATATTGATATGGCTACCACTTTTTATTTTTAAGATAAAATGACTTCTATAATGCAAAAAAAAAAAATATTTGCAATGGATAGTATCTACTGTCTAGTGCCTTATACTCCCTCCGTCCCAGAAAGATTGATATTTTAGTTTTTACTTTTTGTCAATAATATTTTTCTTTTCAACTAGTAGTATTATTTACATGACTTATTAAATGTAAATTTTTGAGTAAAAACAATCTTTATTAATTTCTTTGTGTCTGAAAACTTGGGAAAATCAATTTTTGTGGTAGGAGGGAATAATACATATTGGCCCATATAGTAAGTAACGTTCATTACAAGGTTAGTAAATATGGCATGATTTATTTTTTACAATCACAAAAACTAAATTTGTAAAATTTCATATAGGAATCCAAAGAGGCATATAGCTATAATCATGACGACATTTATCGAAAAGCCATCAAAAGATTAAATGAATTCATTTATTGGAAATTTCTAAACAAATAAATTTCTCAAGAGTCTAAAGGAAACCTTTAGAGTATCCACAATGGTGTTACTTCTATGGGTATCTTAACTATTCATTTTTCTATTATTTTTTTTTATTTTCGGATTTATTAAAAAAAAAATTCTAACCAATAGCGGGCTGCCACGTGGCAGTAGGGCCCGCAAATAGTTAAGAAACTCCTTAAGGAGCAATCTTTATTTAAGGCTTTTAATAACTTTTATACCTTCAAATCCTTAACTATTTAGATTAAAATATTATTATTTTTTTTAAGAAACTCACTTAAGTACCTCCATTGGAGGTGCTCTTAGAGTGCTTAGACTAGTAACTTTTGGGACCTTCTTTAGTATCATATTTTGATTTTGTTTAGCATTTTACAAATTCTCTTGAGCATTTTTTTACTACCTTCACTAGTGAGGAGCTTGTAACATGCATATTTATCTTAAGAGTGTTGATGGAAAAGCAAAGCTTAACCTAGAGGTCGACAACTCCAAAACAATTGACCTCAAAATTGATGAAGTACCGAGACCTATATATATTCATCCTGGCTATCGTCATGGCGATGTTGCGCATATCTCCAGAAAGATTGTGGATGGAAAGACGATTATTAGCCTAGAGATAGGATAGCCCCAATACAACTATCGACCTTAGGGTTAGAGCATCATTATCGGAGAAAGACCATTTGCGTTTCTAATTTTATTTTTATTTTTTTCTGATTTAAAAAAAAAATTTTAAAAGTAAACCAATCGCGGGCTGCCACGGACACGTGGCGGCCCGCGAACAGTGTAAGCAACACAACAAAACCGGTTTTTATTTGAGCATTTTAAGATACGATTTTTTTAAAAAATGGGGCTCACCCCCTTAAGATACCCCTCGGATAAAGCTGGCCTTAGTCAAAATATTCAACCGGACGTTCGTCATGATGAACTCATACCGATTATTGTAAAGACTTTTACATCAAAGATCTACACCGTAGAGGTCAGCAGCTTTGACACCATCCCTCCGGACCGCAGAGGCTGATCTATGGAGGCGAGCAGCTCCAAGATGGTCTCACTTTAGCCGACTACAACATCAAGAAAGATTCGGTTCTTCACTTTATAGAGCGTCTCTAGGACTTAGCAGTCTCAAATACTTTAACCAATCTCTTTTGTTTTTAAGACAATGTTAACTAGTGGAGTTGCAAAAATTAAGACATTGTTTATTGAAAGTTTTTTTTTATCTTCTCTTGTCTCGGTTAATCACTTTAATTTGTGCGTTACAGTGACTTTTTTCCTTAGGATTGTAGAAGCAAAGTTGAAGATTGTTCAAGTAATTTATCCACACAAAAAAAAAGATTGTTCAAGTAGTACATAGTCAAAGCAGAAAGGCTTGTTTAGGAAATGATGATATTAAAAACGTTATACGATAACAAGATTTAAATGGAGTTTCGCTTATTAAAAATGTGGACGCAACAACTCAAAGAATCATCGGTGCTTTTTTTCTTAATGATTGTTTGGTTTTTGACTTTCATCTTGTTCTTGTGTTAGAGAAAGAGATAGAATCATTTTTGTTCCTAAGAACAGAAAAATTAATACAACTTTTAACTAAAAGACTTTTCTCTCTAGTGTCTCTCCCAAAACGCTCTTCGAAATCATATGTTTTCTCTTTTGTTGGTTGTATCTCGGTCAGCGGTCTCATCCAATCATTGGCGAAGGCTTTGTATCTTTAAAGTACCTTTGGCTGGTTTGTGGCCAGATTCAAGTGCCCAAATTACCGCCTGCAACCGCCAAAACAACCTCGTGTTTTCACCGTTAGCCTTAACCTTGTGTGGAGATGTTTCTTCTCCCGTGATTTTAAAGGTATCGAGATTGGTTTTTAATGAAGCCAGACATTTCTTAATGGTCGGAATCAAGTGCCTCTGTCTACCACCTATTATTAGAAAGGTCAACAAATAGAAATCCTCCGACTACCTTCCCGTCGATCTAATTGTTTTTCTGCAGGTGTTTGTCGGCAATGTAACAATAAAAGATTGCCCTAGGCCACCTTAGGGATCAATTAAATGCTTTCGGCTTATCTTTTTTTACTATTAGCATCAAACTAGGTGGTCACCCTTTGTTTGGTTCTAAATGTGCTCTCTCGAAGTCTTTTTTAAATTTTTTGGGGGGCTTCCATAGCAACTTGGCTTTATCAAGCTCTTTCAGATCCAATAGTCTTTGATTTATCCGATTTATTGCATCTCTTTGTATCATTATTATCCATAATGAAAATTTACATTCTTAACAAAAAAAAACTTTTAACTAAAAACAAAACCTAAGAATGTCAACATCCATTATACTACATCAAAGAGTGTCATTTTGCCATTTTCATATAAACTCAGTTAAAAGTTTTTTCCATCACTAATACATTAAAAAAGCTTTTTTTTCCAGTTAATACATTAAAACGGTAAGTTTAAAACCGAAAAACTATTTCTAAAATTTGCATTGAAAATGTAAAAACGACATTTTTTATAAAACAAAATTAAAGTTTTAAATCGTCATTTTTGTGAAAAGGAGAGTATATAGTAAATTTGGATGTAACTACTAAAAATTTAAAACCCACTAAAGTATATTATGTTGAACAGAAAAAAGTTGTTGACAAAAAATACAAAATATCCATGCAAATTATTAGGGGGTACCAAATCAAAAATCAAGGAATCTGAAATAATTTATTGACATTGTATGGGACAACCACTAAAGAATCTGACATGTGGCCACCATTCCAAATTAGTTTTGCAAATTGACTATAAGTATTTTGGGTAAGATGAAGTGAATCCCAAAAAATATAATCATTAGGATTCTTACATAATTTATATTCCTTCACAATTCTCTTCCCTCCACAGCTGAATATTCCTCTCCACTTCCCTGTTCCACAACATGCTTCTTCCCCTTCTTTAAACCCTTTTAATAATCACAAATAACACAAATTGTAAAAATCTTATTGTAATGAGCCCTTTATGAATATTCTAAGTGGATCCAAAATGAGAAAAAGAGCCCACCAAAGTTCACCAAAAGAATCCACTTACCAAATTTAGTAGGATGATGCATTCTGAGTCTAAGGCTTTTGTTCATGTCAAAGAGGGAGAACTTAAAGCCCTTGACTTCTCTTTGCATCTCAAACAAGAGATTTGAGAGAGCTTTGTTATGCATTTTTGCTAATCTTGAAGCATCTCTTAAGCAAGAATCATTCTTTGGTTGTAGTATCCGTAAACCCGGAAAACAACCCAAATCCGGTATATTCAAGAACCCGAATTTTCTTCCTCCAATCTTATATATCTCCTGTTACAAAACCATATAACCAAATTTGGAATGCAAAAAGTAAGGTTTATAATATGATGATGATGATGATGAGGAACTTACATGAATGAATGTTGTTAAATTACCAATGACAATGTCAACATGTTGAGACATTGAGATAAAAATAGATTGATTAGTCAAGAAAAGGCTTGAGTAGTCATTGCTCCCAATACTTATCAAATAGACAGCTCTTGAGATTCTCTTCTTGCTTTCTTCTTTACCTAATTTTCTCCTCCACAATCTCTCCACTTTCTTGTAGTGATCCAATTGTGTTCTCAAATTTATCACCTTATTTTAATTGTTAAGAAATTATCACCACTTTGATTAACATAGAATAATACATTTCACCTAACAATAACTTTCAAAATATGACTGCCCAAATAAGTAAGTGGATACTACATATAATAAATCATGTTAAAAAAATACAAAACAAATAGTTTAGGTAGGGCCAAAATGTTACACTTTTAAGAAAATAAAAACTCAACTAATTTAGGCATAATAATCGGGTCAAAACTCAAAAGCCACTTCCATATGGAATTATATAATAATTAACTACTATTCTAATATATATAAAAAGAACTTCAATCAAAATTTTAAATCAATCAATCATACAAAACTTCCATGTGCTTTGTGTACGATAAACATATGATATATAAATACACTATAAAATGCAAAAGTATAATTCAAAACCATTGAAAAAAAATATAAAAATTTTCGGAAAATTCTTAATAAAAAATAAAATAAAAGATACATTATACGTACCAAACCTTGGAATGTTTCAACAAGAGCACCAGCTCCGGCAGATGCAAAGTTGACGCCGTGAAGCTTCTTTTGACTATGTCCCGGTTCCAAAAACGGTGGAATTAACGGCAACTTCGCATATTCCGCTATCATTAACATACATTTCCGTCAAGTATCACATATTTAAATAGGTAACGAGGTAAGAGTATGATTATTGCAAGTTTTAACAAGAGTTTTTAAAGAAAAAAGAAATTAATATTTTAATTTTAGAGTTTTTAAAATCTTAAGAACCCCAAAATTAAAATATAAATTTTTTTAAGCAACTCTTGTTAGAACGTCCATTAATCATGGTCTAATATAATAATAACAAATTATACAAAAATAAAATTTTTTTACAAAGACTTATAAAACCTAGAAGAATTTTATAAAATCCCGACATTCTGTTCTCAAATTTTCTTGACGAATTTAACATCTTTTCTAAGTCGAGTTTCCACAGTTTTCGTTTTTTTTATGCTCGTAATTTAAATTTTAGAGCAAACGGTTTGTCTAGCGCGTGCTATCGGATTTTATGATAGAAATACTTTATTTGTAAACATTTTTCATCAGTATTGATTTATCGAACATGAAGTTTTTGACTAATTAAATGAATTGGTCGAAGAAAAAAAGTACTTATAAAATCTTCTCATATGCTGCTATCATTAACGTACATTTTCCAACTAATATAACATATTTAAATAAGGCACGAGGTAATATAATAATAACAAGTATATCAAATAAATTAATTAATTTTTTTGGTAAAATCAAAATTTCATTACAAAGACTTATAAAATATTCTCACCGATGAAGTCGGAGATGAGACGACCGTCGGAGAATCTTCCGGTGGGGAGGCCAAAGAATGTTTGACCATAAGGTGGAAAATTAGCTTGATCAAGTGTAATGGTATTTATGTAATTATTGTTTCCTGCATCCAAGAATGAGTCGCCGAAGATGAACAAAGCCGTTTTATTATTATTATTATTATTATTATCACCGTTGTGAGAAGATGATGTTGTTGCTGCTTCTCCGATGGTAAAGAGAATATTTGATGAAAAGAAGAGAAGGAAGAAGAAAAAGGAGAAGGAGATAGTTCTTCTTGTGATCTTCTCCATTAATGTTGACTCTCTCATTCACCACAAAAGTTTCTATGTGTGTGTGTTTGTGTGTGAATATTTATAGACCAAATTATTTGCTTTTTATGACCTAAGTTTTAGAGACATGTCGACAAGATTATGTAATATAGTTATAATTAATTTGTGTGTCCGCATTCATACATACAAAATTACTTTTTAAAGAAGTCAATGTTTACATCTCTTTTCTTTTTAAACTCCAAATGGTTAAATAAGTATTATTAGTTAATGACCACCGTATGTAAATCATTTCCTCATAATATTTTTTATCACCCATGCACCATAATGTTTAGTTTTGGAATAGAGTTTGATAAAAATAGTTCCTTGATCAACTTTTTTTTTATAATCGGATACCCTCTCCAGATTTGTAAATGGACCGAAAGCAAATTTCATATCCATGTGGATGTTTAAAAATAAATGTATTATAGTTTTGTATAGCAGAGATCGAACTTATAGCGTATTAGCGTCATGGACATGTCTCTTACTACTTAACCACATAGTCTCTTACCACTTGATCAACTATCTTTTTTACAAAACTTTGTTAATTATGTTTTTTCTTTTCTTCTACATTAATTGTCTTTTTCAAATTATCTAGATGTTTTGTAACCAAGTAATTTATACTAGCCGTCATTATGTCATTGACCAAATTTTTTTCTCTTCTTTTTAAAAAATTATATTTAATTTATTTGGTGAATGTAAATCCCGCAAGAAATATGACGGAGTTAGGTTTGATCTCTCTGATCCAAATGATTAATTACATTAAGTTAACAAGTGTTCCATTTGTAGTAGTGTTGCAAGAGTTATACCAAATATACCGAAGACTAGTCCTACTAACTCACATATGAAAGATGCGTAGGAAGGCTAGAACTAAAGGATCATGATTTTGATTTCAATTAAGACAACAACATAACCAAAGTAGATGTCTTTCACGCCTTTCCAAATCCAAAAACTCAAGTCAAAATCCTTCTACAAGAAGTCCAAGTTGAAAGGCCTAAAAACCCGATTTTATTCTAATTGACCTAAATTGGACAAAGTCTATTTATACTTATTTTTAGCTTTGGATTTCGTAGGGTTGCATTGCTTTAGGTTAAATTAAAAGTTTAAGGAGGCAGGGAGAAAACCCTTGGGGTCGTGCCCTTCCCATCTCAAAGACTTCTCAATTTTTTCATCGTTTCATCAATAAATCGATTTTATCGTTCTTCCTTTATTTCTGATTGATATCATGCTTTATTCTCTTGTTTGTTGCGTGTTTACATGTTAAATACTGAGTAGTTTTCTAGTTAGACAGTAGGTTATCACGAGTACATGATTATGTTTACTTAGGGACTCATATCTATTAGGGTTTATCATATACATTATCACATTTGCTTGTGTGCATTGCTATTTGTTTTCTAAGACCAGTTTATAAGTAGATCTAAAGTAGTTTGCATTCCAAAAGCTTGTATTACTACTGAAACTAGTATTTAGTGAGAAATTCTATTTAGGCAACAAAAGTTGATTGATCTAGAATTGTGAACAATCAATCATACACACATAGTTAATGCATACTTGTCTTCTACAGGGACGTCCAAAAGACGATATTCCTTGGTTGTCATTAGTATAAAATCCTGAACCTCGAAAGTGGAGAGGATTTACTATTGGGTTGTGTTATATACCTAAGCTAAACAATACCCAAAAATAGAAATTTTTCATGCTAGTTTACGTTCTCTATGATTTCCTATTTTTCTAACGTTTATCTTTCATTGATCTTTCTTTCATTTATATTCTGTTTTGTTTCATTATTTCATTTAAAGCCAAAAACCAAACCACCTTTGTTTCTTCCTAACTAGTTCAAAAGTCTATAGATCCTTAGTGCATTACTCGTCCATGTGGGATCGATACCTAAAGTACTACAACTACGCTGTGCACTTGCAGTTGTAGTGTCGTTTTTTGGGTGAAACTTGACACACATCAACAAGATCTTCGAGAGAAGCAATAATATGTATATACTTTCCACGTGGTAAGCTATTCAAAAGCTTTTTTACTAGCTTTGCTTCTTCAAAGAATTGTCCCAAAGAAGCAGATTTTGAGGCTAGTTCAGATAACTTATCAGCAAAGACATCAATAGATTCAGTGTCCTCCATCCGTAGACGATCAATTTCGAACATCAAAGTTTGAAGACGAGCCTCTTTCACGCGTTCTGCACCAAGGTTCTGTGACTTGATGGATTCCCATATCTCTCTCGAGTAGCCTTGTTCACCAACTTGAAGGATCAAATTCTCGGGAATTGATTGGAACAGAAGAGCTGTCGCAACATTGTTCTTTTCCTCGTAATTCGATCCTGGCTCGATCGATTCTCATACCTTGTGAACACGCAATAGAACCTTCATCATTATCGCCAAACGGTGTACTTTGATGAGGTAAGCATATGCCAAACAATCATGGATGTCACAGTTTCTCTTGGCTTTATTAATGGTTTTGAATCACCCATGGCTCGAATGTTTCAACGACAATCAAAAGCTTAAACTTCAAGCTCTAATACCAAATATTGTTTCAACATGTTCGACTATTCCAAATCGATTTTTCTTATGAACAAAGCAAGAGATCCAAGACACAAATATAAAGAATAACTCTCTTTATTAGGTTTAGAAAATCTCTCAAAACTAAAATTTCTCTTCATAGTTTGTTACAACTCGACAACCATGTTTATCAATCTAGAATTTTCTTTTCCTAAACTTTTCCTTATTTCTTATTTTCCTTTTTCTTAGAACTAGATAACTCCTAATTCTATCTTATCTTAAACCAACTTGTTTAGGGATATCTTGAACTTTAAGTAACTTGAAGGTTATCCAAAAGAGATTGTGATCAAATCCACATAGACCACACACACATTTCAAATTTCTAGATTAAGCTAGATTATTAGGTTTGAGCATTTTACTCGAACTGGAAAACTCGAACCTAACTTAACCTAAAAAACCTGAAACTAAACCCGAATTACCATGCAAAACGACCTGAACGGTTCATGTCGTTGGTATTTCAAGTAACGGGTAAAATCCAAACTCGAACTGATATCCAAAAATCTGTAATCGAATCTGAATCCAAAAAACCTAAAAACTATGAATCGAACCGAACAAAGAATCTAAAAAACCCGAAAAAAATCTGAAAAATGGAAAACATTTGAAAAAAACCGAACCCAAAAATATTTGAACCCAAAAAAAGTATCGCATATACTCAGTTGTTAACAAGGTTACTAAACCCGAACTGAATAGAGTAATGTCTCTTAATACTCAATTTGGAAATTAAAAATAGGGTGAAATATTAACCAAAATATTTGGCTTAATATGGTATCTCGATCAACATAAAAATTAACCATAATCATGGATTTTGGACATAAATTTTAGAGTATGGATTATGGACATAAATTTTAGGATAAATTTGCCAAATGGCCAAAAAAAACTTTATTTAAGTTTGTGGCTATCCCACATTTTTATTTAAAATAAAAATAAATTCAAGGGTCAATTTGTCTATTTTGTCCCTAGTTTTGTCGTGAGTTTTTTTAAATATATTTACCCCCTAAATTTTAAATATATCTATAGAATTATATATATATATATATATATATGTATTGAAACAAAATTGTAATAACACCAAAAAAGTATAATTTTTTCTTATCTAACATATTTTGAATTTTTCAAAACAAATATATATTTTGCAAATATTCTCAAATCATTAGAACGTATAAGGAATTGTAAACGATATAAGTATTCTGACTATTTTTGTATAGTCTGAATAGACAATTTAACATAGAACGTCTATTTTTAAAAAATAATTAACTTTCATATAAGCGACAAAAACTTAATTAAAAACTGTAAGTTGTTACTTAATAAGTGAATAAATGTAAAACCTAAACTAATCCCATAATTTTTAAACTATATAATCAACTAAAAATGTAAAATTTGTGTATATACAACACAACGAGATACTATTTTTGTATAATCATACTATTTTTTGTGTGCCTATAAAATCCACAAATAACCAATTATAAAGGGGAAAAAGAAATAGAAATTTATCCATACATAATTGCTAAATAGACAAATATCAAGAAAAAAGCTTAATATACATAATATACATACTATTTTCGTGTGTCTATAAATTTAACAACATAAAGAAAAAAAATAGACATTTATCCATACATAATTGGTATATGAGAGAATATCAAGGAAAAAAATTTAATATACATAATAGGTAAATGAACATATAAATGAAAGTTAATTTGAAAATTAATTTTATAATGGGATTATCTAAGTATAATGTAAGAATATATTTATAATGTAATGAATAATTTAGAGAATGATGATTTAAGTAATTGAGACTTTTCACGTTAATGTTAGCTATACAGGATAGAAAAAGGTTTTAGGGATGGGTATATAATAAGAAAAAATTTCAAATGAAAAGGAAAAAAAAAGTAATGTGATATGCAAAAAAAAATATCACAAAACAAAATTTTGGCGAGGGCGGTTTAATTAAAAAACTAAATGGAAACGAAAAATATTACGATACGCAAAAAATAGTCAAACTATTTATTGTCTATTTGCTGCAGACATACTTTGTGGCGTGTGTTGTTATTAAAAAATAAAGCAAGTAAGTCCAAAGATGTATAATGACATTTATACACATAATACACACTTGTTTTTTTGGATGGTCATTAAACTAAATTTTTTTTTTGGTGGCCTTGCCACCTAATCTCCCTTAAATTTTATTGTACTATGATCCAAGTATGAATTTTGTAATTATCAATCGTTAAGATACAAATTAATCGTTTTTCTTATAATGTTACTGTACTATAATCCGTTTGTGAACCAACATAGTTTTTGTGTTAGTTTCAATTTCCGATTTTGATACCAGCTTATGGCTCTGGATGATATCGTGTATCTCGTCGGCTTATAATTCTCGAAAAATTATAGGTTGTTGCTAGACTTTATGTGAAATTTTATTTAAAAATTATGAAATTTACTAGATGAAAAAAAAATGTTACATTAAATTTATTTAAATTTTTATATATATATATATATATATATATATGTGTGTATGTGAAAATGACGGAAAAAGCAGAAGTGTCCAGAAGAGTTAAATTACTTTTTTGTTGTATCATATGAAAAAAGGGTTCACGAGAAAGTCACAAACTCATCCACTTTAGTACCCACTTGCAGATGATGAAAGTGCAATCTCTTTCTGTCGTTTCCGAACGACACCGTTTACACTCTCTACATTCATTGTTTGCAAAGATGTGGGCTCTTTTCTCTAGGCCATCAGTTTTTGATAACCGGCTCTTTTTTTTGTCCGATTCGGTTCAGTTCAGACCGACCTTTCAGAAAAAGCTCGTGTCTTCTTTCTTACCGTATCAACTAGGATGGACTTTCGGATATCCGATTGGATTTGATTTGATTTCGAGTTTTTGAAATTAGGAGATTAGATTCGGATTCGGATTCGGTTTGGATATTCGGCATTTGGTTTAGATTCGGATACTGTCTAAATTATGTAAAAAATGGAAAAAAAATTAGATGTGCCAAAAAAGTTTTAAAAATTAAAAAAATAATAATTATACTAAACATATAAATTTAAAAACATATTACTTAATGTCTAAATTTAATATGAAAATCGATTTTTTTCGAATATTTCGATGAAGAAACGATATGTAATTTGGTCATTTCAGATATCTTGAGTATTATTAGCTATACTTTCATGTATTTGTAGTATTTTTTTCGGATATTTTGAATAACTCAAAGTAGTTTACGACCTTTCTATAAATATTAAATTTAAAAGTAACTAATATATAATTAGAGTTCGGATATTTTCGGTACCTAAAATATTTTAGTTTTGACCGAGTTCGATTTTGGTGTTTCGGATATTGAAGTATAAGATCATTTGGTATTTCATCGGGTTCGGTATCGTTTTTGTGGATTAAGTTCGGGTTTTCGGGTTTGGTTTTTTTTTTCACTCCTAGTATAAACTCTTTTAGTAGGCCAACAAATATCAAAACAGAGGAAAGGTTCAACATTATTAATGCTAAGTTTATGACAAATGTTAACGAAGTTTTGGGACACAAACTAACACAACGGAACTCAAAGATTCACTAAAAGAAGTTCAAAATATCTTAAAACGAAATCGACCACCACAACCTCCTAAACATAACCCTCTACTTAAACTTCATCATACACCCTTAAAAGAGACCGCGGCTCATGGCTTATGGCTCTTCGCGACATTCCACAACTGCGAAAATCCTGAGAGAAACAGAGACAACAACAACAACAACAAGAAGGTGAAAGTAACAGTCTTTAAAAGTTTGAAGGAGATGATGCAGCAAAACTCACTAACATACAGCCTTATTTACATGACATTTTTCGAAATAACTCTTCAGAAGACTCCACCAATCATGGACTGAATCTCATCGATGCTCCATAGCTCCATCGGGTTTGTAACATTCTCCTGAGTCGCCACAACATCCTCGTTGAGGAAATCGAGTGAAGAGTCCCATTCAGTGTTGTTGTCGTTATAAGGTGCCTGGAACTCCATGAGCTTGAGCTTCTTAGCAGGATTAGCTTCCTCAACGAATGGAGTCGAGTTATTGTTGATAAGCACGGAAGTGATCTCGGGAGTTATTGGAGCGTGATCGCTCCAACCAAACTCAGAACAACCGAATGAATTACTACCCTGGTCCGAGCTAAAATACTGATGATACCCGTTACCTCCAGCATCAACGGAGTTTGTAATCCCAAACTGATTATTGTCGTTGTTGATCACTTGTTGTTTCTCCTCCACGAAACACATATTGTTATGAACCAAAACTTCATTTGGGGTCGGGTTTGGTTTAGCCGCCGGTTTCTTAGTACTGATCTTGGCAGGGCGTTTCTGAGAGACGGAAAGGTTCTCCTCGGGGAAATTAACCTTAGCTTTAGAGCCACGGATTCTACGAGCCGCAGCATCATAAGCTCTTGCAGCTTCCTCAGCTGTTTTGAAAGTACCAAGCCAGATTCTAGCACCTTCTCTCGGATCACGAATCTCAGCCGCCCATTTCCCCCAAGGACGTTGCCTTATCCCTCTGTATTGATTCTTCCTCTTCCTCTTTGTAGATTTCTCACCTTCTCCTCCATTAAAGTCAGCAACTTTGTTTCCGAAACACAACGAAACAAGCAAATTCAAAATCAATTGAATCAACACTAATGCTCCAACACAAAACTCAAAACTCATACACATTAAGATTCCATGAACAGATGATTCTATCAAGAGAAAAAACCCAGAAGCTATACAATTAAACAGAGCTAATCGAAATCGAAAAAATGGGTTTCTATCAAATTGAATCGAGAAGCAGATACGAAGCTTACCGGCGGCGGCGGCGGAGGAGACGGCGGAGGGTTTCGGAGTAACAGAGAAAACAAAGGGTTTCACATCGGAGAAGACATCACCGACATCGAAATCATCATCATAGTCGTCGCAATCGATAGATGAATCATCTTTGAAACCCTGAAAATCAGCTTCGAAGTCATCGTCAAAATCAAAGAAACTCGAAGAAGAACGCTTCTTCGAGCTTTTCTTCGCTTTCTTCTTCAGATCTGGCCATATAAACTCGCTAGTAACACGGCGAGACTTCGGCGGAGGAATGAAATCGGAGATTATAGCACCACCACACATGACGGCGAAGCTTTTGAAAGGGTGTAAAATGTTCAGAAACAGAATCTTAGTGACGAAAATGTAAAGCAATCGATTCTTTTGGGGTTTATTCTTTAGCAAATTTGCTTGAAGGTTTTTAAGATAAAGGAGAGTACAGAATGGTTATTTACAGTTTTGTCCTAATCTTGAAGTGTTATTTACTATACTACCCTTACGTGTTACGTTCATTAAAGCATGTTATCACCTAACGTTTGTTGAATTTAAGTAACACCGCTCTATTTTTTACTCCATAATAAAATAAAATATAATTTAGAGTAAAAATATTTCAATTCTATTCTATTTTCTATTCTATAATAAAGTAAAAGGTAAGTTTATTCCATAAATTGAATAATTTTTTTTGTTCATTATTCTATTTTTCACTCTAAAATGAAGTAAAATAGAGTAGAATTGGAATAAAATTCAACTCCATTATGGATTACTCCATATTGAAGAAAAAATAAAGTTTTACATATTGAAGATGCCCTAATGTCTAATTCCTTTCTACTTTGTTGTAACAATTTAAGTCATATCAAACTTTAATTTAAGGGGATGTATCTTAGAATCCAATTTTAGGTAGTCTAGTGAAGATAGACTACTGCTACGAATTTGGTATCAAGAGTTCGACTCCTTCCCCTGTAAGTGAAGGTTTGTTCTCTTTTATATGAAGTTTAATGGACTACTAAACTAACTATTATGATCCGTTTACCGACAAAAAAAAAAGTATATTTGTGGTCAATTCCCACATGTTGTTCGTTTATAGATTAGATTTTATCGATCTAATTAGAGATAAAAAATAATAATAAATAAATAAAAAGAAATTTTAATTTAACTTTGGATATAATGAAAATTTTTATCCGATGTTTTTTATATGTTAATTTGCGATGATTTTATTTTAATTTTATACTAGTAAGTAAATTAGTGATAGAATGATCATTTTCAAATGTTAAAGAAATAAGAATTTCTAGATGACGTAACTTTTTTGGTGAAAAAAGGTTTCTATGTATAATATAATGTTATATAATTTTTGTGTTTTGTGTTTTCTTTTAAAATTGAGAGAATATTAGTGTTAAAAAAAAGTTTTATACTAAAAACTATCATAACGTATGTGCTATTTTTAATAAGAATTATTTTATTTTATATCATTAATTATGTTGTAGTAAAAGTAATTTGATAACTAAGGAGCTAGATAATTTTTTCAAAATAATATAAGATTTTTATTTTAAACATCTCCAGGTCTTTAATAGCATATAGAAAGTGAATAGAAACATAAGAAATTAAAAGTCAATTTATTTTTGAATTTATCAAAAAAAAAATGAAATGTTATGCATAATGGCTAAGATTGTAAAAGCAGTGAAACACATTTATGAATACTAGAGTTTTGATTTTATATATTATTAATCATGTTTAGATTTTTCGAGTATCGGATTTATAATTTTCGGTTATTTCGAGTTTCGAATTCGAGTTTAGGTTCAAAACTTTTAGAATTTTTAGTTATATCGAATTCTAGGTTCAATTTAGATTTGAGATTTTCGAACTTTAAGATTTTCTAGGATACTCGTATGGGTTCAGTTCAGATAATATTCAATTTTCGAAATATCATGAAACAAAACCCGTTAGAGTATTTAAAAAAAGATCAGATGATTAAACTTAAATTTTTCTAGTTTATATAAATTATTTATAAATTTTTTTAGATTTTTCTAAATTTATTTTTTGAATTTCGTAACAAATTTTATTTAGAAAATAATAATATTGTAATATAATTATTTTAAAATTTATGGATTTATTTTAAATTTGAAAATAAATTTTATTTAAATTTGTTGAAAATTGATGATTTTAAATTGTGCTGGTTTACAATTTTGATAGTGCTTAAGTGAAAAGAATATTAGAATATTATAATATGTTTGTTGGAATATGTAAATGAGTAATTAAAGTTATTTTAATTTATTAGATACATTTAATAATTTTTTAAAAATATGTTTATTTTAAAAACCATACATGAAAATGTATATATCTTTCCTTTTAACAAGATAGATACGTGCGCAGAACATACGTTTCTCGAGGCTTTTTGAGCAAGTTGATAAAATAAGGCTTTTACAAAAAAAAAGAGTTGATTTTTTAGAAAATGACAATGCTTTAGTTGTATACTTATGTATGATGCATACTATTAAAACTCAATAATAAGACTTCCTAAAATAATTTGCTCTCTCAAACAAATTGGTTAGGTAAAGTTATCAATAGTGATCATAGGTTAGGTAATATTCGGTGCATACGAATTATATAGTTACGAAATATTATTATGATTGTGAATAACTATATAAATTCCATCTTTTCAATGTTTTCCTAGAGTATAGACATACATTCATTTGAATTGATAATACTTAATTCATAGTTCAATAATAATAACATGATTATTTTGGAATCAAATTTGTTGGAAAAAGATCGAATAAAAATAGACGCTAAAAATGTGAGACTCAAATTTATGGAGAGAAAGTAGTTTGCAAATAGAGTTTAAAATAATTAATTTAGCTACTTTTGTCATAAAAATGCATTTATTTTTCAGTCACTTGCTCCGAAAGAATTCCACAGTTAAACGTGTTTGTACTGGAATAATATTAGGATGTGATCTTCTAGATAGTGATTTCCGAAATCGTGCTTGTGAATACAAAATATGAGAAAAAATTGGCAGTGATTTAAATTTTCATTTTTTTTTCACCGTGATTTAAATTTTCATTAAAGATAGTACAATGTGTCTTAATTTTCGACAATTCAATTTGCAAACACTTAAAAAAAATCCCATTATTTTTAATTTTCTTTTCCATCATTTTCAGTTTCTTTAAAACTGAACTAAAGTTGTACTCCTTCCGTCCCACAAAAATTGATTTTCTGAGTTTTGCACATAGATTAAGAACTAATAAATATTATTTTTACCCAAAAGTTTGCATTTAATAAACCATACAAATAACATTACAATTTGATTTATTTTTTTGAAAGAATAAATATTAATGACAAAAAATACCTTAAAAAATAGAAAATCAATCTTTGTGAAACAAAAAAACTCAAAAGATCAATCTTTTTGGGACGAAGGAGTATTAATCAAACTAGCATGGTGCATATAGAAACTGTTTTGGGCTGAATATTTCAGCTATTGGGCTTATAGGTTGAGTTATATACTTGCACTTAGTTTTATTTATTGGGCTTGACTACGAATCTGCTCCTCTTTTTGAGATATAAACAAAATAATAGTTTAATTTTTAAAATATTAAAAAATATATATCATTAAATACGCTATGCTAAGGTCAGTTTACAATAATTCAATTACATGACAAAATTAGCTGTTCATATCTTCGACAAAAGTTTGTTTATTCTACATACATAAAAAATATCTCTAATACATAAAAGCAAATCGAATCATAAAGATTTTCCACTGTATATAATTCTATTTTATGCACTTCATATCAAGTTATGCAGAGAATCCAATCTCAATATGATACTAAAAATAATCATATTTTGGTTGTGAATGTGACACTTTACGAATATTATTATTGAGTCCTTCAATCTTTTACTAATTATGATGACACAATTCATAATTTACTTTTGAATGTTAGAGAGATAGGTTTATTGTTACATTTTGAGTGAAATTTTCAAAAATTCCAATTTGAAACGAGAGATTTTTTGGGATTTATGATATGTAATGACATTTGAACTCTTCTCATAGTTAATAGTATCACCTAGTTCCTTGAATATTTGTATATTTCCATTTATATATTTTTCTGATAAAATGTGAATCTTCATTAAAATGAAAGTTTAGTACAATTGTTTCTAAAGACCCTAAAAAGATCGTTTAGAAACAACATTTTAGAGTTGAAACTGAAAACAATTTCAATCTAAATCGAGTGTTCATAGTACAAAAGAGGTGGAGAGATCTGACGACGTTAAAAAGTACGAACCCTAGTCTTCTGACGACGATTTCACGCTCGAACCCTAGTCTCCCGACGACGTTTCCAAGCACGAACCCTAATCTTCCGACGACGTCAAACACACAAACCCAACAAAGACCGACAACGCTTTTCCAAACAAACTCAGCTAGACCAACGATACTCTAAGACACGAACCCAACAAAATTCCACCTTTATGTAGAAAATGAACCAATGGTCAGGACGAACAAAAGTCGAGACGACCAGAAACCGAAAGATCACACTCTCGGTGAAGGAAAGAGCGGGCGAAAATGATGCCTAAGCTTAATTCAATCTCTCCCCCACATTTACATTTAAGCTTAATTCAACTTCCATTTACATCTTTGAAGTTACATACTAATTCAATTTCACCCCCACAAAAATGTTTTCACAATTTACATTTTAGAAGACTATAACCTATAACAATCCCCATTATGAAAGAATGATCTACTTGTGGTTCCACCATCATCGTCAAGACATCATCTCCATATTCAAAACCATTAACATTTGATTGTTTCTTTTTAACTTCCGCCATTAATCTTCCTAATCCATCTTCAATCGCGAAAATCGACCCGTTGTTAACAATCTTATAACAAGATTTTTCCCCATCATCAAGATCTCTAGACAATTCCATTACAACTTTGTAAGAAGAAGATGAATCTCTTGAAGAAATCTTGAAGTTCTTTCTTAGTTGAAATCTTGTCCCCCTTGAGTTACATCCTTCACAAGATTTGAATAATCCAAATTTCTACATACACATAAAACAAAACTATTAGTGTCAAAAAATTAAAAAAATACTTTATAATAAGATATAAGAAATAAAACGTTTTATACCTTTTGATGTAACGTAAACAAGACTTCTCCATATAGATCCATAAGGTAAACTTCACTACAACTCTTGGAATTATAATTATCCACTCTATAGATTAAGTTTCCTTTAGAGTCAAAAACTGTGCATCCTTTGCTATGGAACACAAGAGATCTCATCCATATGGTGAAACTCTCTTGCTCCGTCGTAAAATACGGCGAACTTTTGTATTCTCCGGCGCCGGAGTTCACCGGTAAAGCTTGGTTAGGATGAATCTTCACCATGTTCTTCACTAAAGAAATTTGATTATTTGAAGCTTTGCTAAATATTTAGCAATGATGGATAGATAGTATATGTCCTCTTCGTATTTATATGATATAGTTAATGTGTAATAATTCAGTCTATGGCTATAATTAAAATAATATATACGAAGGTTTTACATCCACATGTTCAATGTGAAATACGTATAAAAATATTAACAAAACCTAGACACGTTAATTATTTTAAATAATATACGTACATACATACACGTATTTATACATGTAAAAGTCGTCGTCGCGTGAATAATGTGAGTTTACGAATAATAAAGACATATAGTTCAATAGTATATAGTATATAGTATAGTAACTATAGTTTAAATTATTTGTTTTTTTTTGTTTTGGTTTTACAATTATTAGTTTAATAGGTTAATAGAATTGGTCTTTGGTTTGACATTTATTAATCGAGTGATGGAAGTTTCTTGGAATGATACTGCACAAATAAAGTTTTGACTAAATATGTTAAATGGTTAATCTTTTTATTTTGTTGTTTGTTATTCTTCATAGAGATTGAGTAATTAATATTTATAGGGCTGGTTGTTGGTGATCTAATTCGAATTCGAATATGGTTTGGTTTGGATTGAGTTTGGATTCAGAATTCCTCCAGTCGTATGATTCATTCGGATTTTTTAAAAGTTCGTATCGGTTTGGATTTTTGAAAAGTTCGAGTCGAGTTCAGTAAATCTACTGAAATCTGAGTGCATCCAATAATTTTTTCGGATTCGGATATCTTTAGGCTTTTTGTGATTTTCGGATTCGAGGTTTTTCCATTTTTAAAGATTTTTCGGGTTTTTATGTTTCACGGTTTTTGGAGTTTTGGACTCGGGTTTGGTTAGGGATTCGCGGGTACCCGTTCAGTTTCATATCAAGTTTTCGAGTTTTTCGAGTATTGGTAGGGTTGGACGTTCGGTTTTGGTTCTTTCGGTTTTCGATTTTTCGGTTCTCAAAAATCAAAACCATTCGGTTCGTAAAATATTTCGGTTTAGTTCTGATTCAGTTCGGGTTCAATTCTATTTGAATTAAATAACCATTCATATCTTCGTATTCAGATATTTTTGAGTTTTTTGTTATTTTTGGGTAATCCTGGACATTTTGGGTATATTTTCGAATATTTTGAAGTATTTTTAGATACTTTCGATTTTTTTGTTACCTAATCGATTCTGGTTTGATTTTCAAAAACTGGAACCATTCGGTTATTTTTTTTACTTCGATTCGATTTTTTCGGTTCGATTTTTAGATTTCGGTTGTTATGTTCACCTTTATATGTTGGGTTCATGGATTTTGGGAGTTTCGAATTTTGGGGCGTTTCGGTTTTTCGGTTTCGGATAAAAAATGCCCAGAAGTAAATATTTATTGTATTTAGCTAGCCCAAACCATAATTTTATGTTTCAAACAAACACAAGAAACTATTTCTAGTAACACAATTAGAAGGAACAACGTCGTATACTATCTAAGATGACTCAATATGGGCTTTTACACTCTTTGAGATAGCCCAGTTGGCCTTAATATATTATTGTGATCATAAACATTGAGTCCCAAGAAATAGAGCATTTACCCAGTGGGCCTTTCATAATATACAATGTTTATGATATATTACCGGGGTAGTCCAATAGTATATTAAGATCATAAACATACGAGTGATCACGATAACCGTATCTACATAAACTTCAGTATATAGAGCATTTACCAAGAAACTATATAGTTGCATCGTTCACTAGCATATGATGATGGTCAAAGAGGTTTGGAACCTTTGTTGTCTCCGTTTCTC